>CAKNYM010049759.1:174497-202493 GCA_932195095.1 Andricus curvator
ATATATATATATATATATATATATATATATATATATATATATATATACATACATACATACATACATACATACATGCATACATACATACATACATGCATATACATATAAGCAAAAATATAGCAACGCCAATTGACCAGAAAGTGGTGCCCCATCAAAAATATCTATTAATTTCCATAAATTCAGCCCGATATTTTTATTTGTCTCATTTTGAACAGGTGAAAAAAATACATGGGTCGGTCGGTAATATGTGACTTCATAAAGTTCTACATGCTCGTAGGGATGGACATAAAAAGTAATTAAAAATGGATGTTTTTTAAAAATGTGTGTAAACTGCATCAATATAAGAAAAGGATAATAAATAAAAATTCAATAAATAATGAAGTAGACCAATTTTATTGCTTTTATTTAAATCAAATGAAAGAAGAGAATATGGAAAGCTAGTTGTACTGCACTGCCCTCCTATTTTAAGAACTTCATATACCTAAATATCGATTTGCTCAATGGGTAATATTTTGCTCTTTCATACGTCCAGTAGGTAAAACATATTAATTTTTCTATTCTAAAAGTTTCGAAAATAAGATAATTTTTCTAGGAAACTACTATCTTATAAAAAAACATTTTAAAATTACGAATGAAAAATATTAGATTAATGAAACGGAATTAATAACTTAAGTTCGATACATCTTATATATAATAACAGGTATATTATAAGAGCATAGTTTGAAATAAAAATTATGAAAATGCTGAATAAATTATGATCTTAAAGAAATTTGGTCATCTGTGATAATGATATGGAACAGAAGTTCGATAACCTAACAATCGCATAGATTTCTAACTTACCTTTACTCAGAACTCAATTTATGTAAAATCATTAAACTATAAAATTAATGCTTATTATTATTATTCTTATTCATTAATCACTCAATGCAATTAATGAACTGTCTGTCAATAAAATATTATCTAAAATATTGTGAAAACTTGAATTATCATGGAGAAAATTCAGATATCAGGGCGGAGTGGAAATGCTCGAATAAATATTGAATTGTTTAAACCGAGGGGAAGAAATTGTGGGTTCCCAGTGGGCACAAAATTTGAGAACGTGATTGGAACGTCCGAAAAACGTTTCTTGGACGTAAAAATCAAAAGACGTTATTTGAACGTTTCAAAAACTGTCCTATGTCAGACCAAATAATGTTCTGAATACGTTTCATGTTCCAAATACGACCTTAAAACGTCTCTGGAACATTGTATGTTTAAGAAACGTTATTTGGACTGACTTAGGACGTTTTTGAGCTTTGAGGACGTTCTTTAATGTCTGTGCCCACTGGGTTAGCATCTGCATAAAGTAATGAAAAAAGAAATTGAAATTGGTTGGATATCTTCTGCTGGGTTTTTGGATTTGAAAATTGAAAAAAATTTCATGTGGGTTCTAAAATTGTGGCAAATTTTTTATATGTACAGTTTTTGCTAGTGAACAGTAAGAAAAAATTCAAAATAAAAAAAATTTGTTTTATTTAGAATTTGTTTAATTTCCAAAAAGCATTCTTTATTGGAAAAGTCGAAACTGAAGTTTCTTGAGCTTGAATCACAGAAACATTCTGTTATTCGTCTTTCATGAAAACCAAATTTGTCGTGGTCCACAAATGTGTGCGCACTTGACTCAATCCAAAAAAACATGTTTTTTACACATTTTCAAAAAATTATAAATCAAATCAATTTTTTGTTTAATTTATAATTTTTTATTAATGTTTGCTGAAAAAAAAGATACAAAAAATTTGCAATATTTTTTTAAAGTAAGAAATTTTTTTGAATTTTCAAGTCCAACCCCCCCCCCCCCCCTATTTTTTATATCATAGACGTTTCCAGGAAAAGTGTCATTTTCGGCATAAAAAGTTGAAATTAAAGTTTAGAGGACATCTTTTAAACTTTTTTCACACATTGTACGTAGTACATAAAAATTTTATTTTTTAGACGAGCCACTTACTTTGCCCATGCGTAAAAGTTACAAAAATATATTTCTTCAATTGATTCAAATTTTTTATAACTGAATAAATGGGAATAGAAGGTAATTTTTTGTTGGTTTTTCTATAGTTTTATGTTCAGGATACTGATCATTGTAGTGTGAGTCAGTAATATTATAAGATATTTATAAAAAAAAATACTATATTTGTTATAAAAACCGCTCATAATTTTGAAAAAACTTTTTTTTCTTCAAAATACGTTTTTCTGATGCCAAAACATACCAGATTTCGTTTTTCTGGAGAGAAATGTGAAAAGAAATACTTAATAGTTTCTATCATATCACGGGATATACATTTTTTAGTGCGAAGCGCGAGCTCTCAGAGCATGTTGTGCGTCAGTCTATTTAAAAGAATATTCATTTTTCTTTTAAAACACTCATTCGAATGCAGGAAAATTGTATATGAAGAATGTGATGTGTTAAGTATAGGTATCAAGGAAAATGGAACCTGAAAATGATGCCGGACTACTCTTGGAATCTCAAAAGAGATTTACCTGTAAAAGGAATGAAAAGAAGAAGAAATTCACTACACAGGTCATTTGGGAACAAAATAATACGATATTCAAGGAAATCTAATTTGAAATATGTCTACGTAGAGAATGTAGAATAACTTGCAAACAAATAATTCTTTTAAGAGAATGAAAGTACAAATTATTTCTAAACAATTGGTAATTTTGTAAACGAATTCAATGCTTATATATGCATAAGGAAGATTTCTGGAATGTACGTTCTTTAACTAAAAACTTCAACATAAGAATCGTCAAAATCCGTTTAGCCGTTCACAAGGAAAATGCTGATCTTGTAACATTAAATTTCCATTGTTAATAACTTTTGCAACAAAATTTTGTTTGCGATTAAAACCTAGGGAAATCTTTTCAAACATAAGGGCTATTGAAAAATTAATTTTACAGCAGAAAATTCCAATCAATGCAGATTTTGACTATGCTAGATCAATACTACAATGCTCTATAGGTCGCTTTTTTGGCTCCGCACACTTTTTTTGTGCTGTAGATTATATCTCCTGTTGATGATGTTTGCGATTACTCAGTGGGCTATTATTTTTGTTTCAGGAAGTCTGACTGTATATTTGCATGTAGTATAAACTGTATTTAATGTACAGGAATAAGGAAAAACGCAGAGTTTCCGAAAAATTACCATTTTCGTAGAAACGTCTATATACATATCAATTTTAATGAGGGAATTTGAAAAGATCCTTTCATGTAGTCAACATGTTTCCAAAAAAAATCATAATGCTTGCATCGTAGTTTTTCAATGTTATTCTCAAATGCTCAGCGCTGCCCCTCCCCCTTGCCCCACTCCTAGTAAAATAATTTTATATTACCTTTTTGCATCCAAGCCATCAAAATTTCAAGTTTTTGTACAAAATAGTTCTCGTCGTAAAAGAACTTCATTTATTATGGTCATTTGAAGAAAAAACTTATAGGCTTCGTTTTTTGAAAGTGAATAGAAATTAAGCAAGTGTAGTTTTGAATAAACTGAAATGGATTTAAAATATTTCTTTAAAAACACAATTGTCAGTAAAATATGATTTTATATTCAGGAATATACATGATTGTCATAGATTCGAGTTTCAAAATATTTCCTTAATGTTGTGATCCAGGTTGTGTATGCGGATGACGTCTATTCTGAACACCATTGCCATTTGATTGGATAGGTCTATTTTCATGTCTATTACCATTTGCACGGCCATTTTCATTTGCATGGCCATTTATATTATCAAGGTCATGTCTATTTACAATACCATTGACATTGCCATTGCCATGGATAGATCGATTCTGGTAACCATTACCATTTATATGCATATGCCCATTTCCGTAACCATTATCATTTGTATAGATATATACATTTTCGTTACCAGTACCAATTTCATGGAAAGGTCCATTTGCATGACCATTTCCATTCACAAGGTCATGTCTATTTGCAATACCATTACCATTGGCATGGATAGGTCGATTCTGGTAACCATTGCCATTTATATGGATATGCTCACTCACATAATCATTACCATTTATATGGATATGTCTACTTTTGTTACCATTACCATTTTCATAGATAGATGGATTCCGGTAACAATTGCTATTTATATGGATGTGTCCATTGTCGTTACCATTACCATTTTCATGGAAAGGTTCATTTTCATGACCATTTCCATGTACCAATCATTTGTACGGATATGTCTATTTTCGTTACCATTACCATTTGCATGGAAATGTCCATTCGAATGACCAATTACATTCACAAGATCATGTCTATTTGTCTATACGTAGATTCTGGTAACCATTGCCATTTATACGGATACGACCATTTGCAATACCGTTACCATTTGCATGAATAGATGCATTTGTCTAACCATTAGCATTTTCATGGAAAGGTCCATTTCCATGGCCATTACGACTAAAATGACCAATAGCAGGTACATTTTCATCAAAATGGATTTCTGGAATTATTGGTGGTGGTCGATGCTGATTCAGACGAGCTTGATTTTGTTCATTAGGACGGACCCAATCATTTCGATACCCAATCGGTGAACTTAATTCTGTAAAAAACAGAGACTTTTGCATTTTTAGGAGTACAAAATACTATGAAGGACCCTTCATATAAAACGTGGAAAATTGAAGCACGGAGTGCTAAAAGGTTCTAAGTCCAGGCAACCAAATTTTATGGAAAAAGCAAAAAACCTTTCTAGAGGAACAATTTAGAAACGATTGAGAATTTTTTTTCGTAGGTGAATAGATCAATTCAATAACATACAAAAACCGCGGTTATCAAAACATTACAAACAGTTGACAACTACATTATGTAATAAATGAAAACTATCCATTGCGCAACGTTTTGATACGATTTTCTTGCTCATTTTGATACTTGGGCATATTATATGAAAAAAGTGATGGCGCTACATCTGCATGCAAAATCTAATGACAATAGTGATGGACTTAGGGCCGTTTAGTTTTCCCTGCTTTAATTTTTTACTACTTTTCGACCCCCCCCCCCCCCCCACCCATCCTTGTGGACAACCTTTTAAAGACGCAGCGCTGCCGTCTCGGCTTCTAAGTCCACGTAAACTTATCAAATATTTTATGATAATATGGATATCCTTGGTATTCAAAGACAAAAAAGCCAAAAGGAGCTGTATATTTTCTGAAAGTTCGGGTTCACTTGAAAATATTGAAGATACAAACTTAATACTTGATAAAAGGTATAAGAAAGTCCAAACAAAATTCGTGAGAATATTGTTAGTTTCTCATATTTTTCCGAAATAAAGTTCACAAATACAGGTGCGTTATTCAGGAATGGACAAAGGATAAGGACGCCAGAGGAGAGTCAAGAACAGTGAAAATAATTATTTTTTGTCCGACCCCCCTTGAAAACGCGCCATTGCATGCACGTGAAGCAGGCGTAATGTGGCCGCTGCCAGCCCAGCGATGTTCGCACATGCGCACTCCGCCGCCGGGCCGACATAAAACTTTACGCCCGCTACATAAAACTTTACACCCGCTACACATACACTGCACCACGCAAGGAAGAATATGGAGGAAACTATCTTCATCTTTAAAAAAAATTGTATCGCTGGACCCCCCACAGTCTCCCTTCTGCAAGGTACGCTATTTCTTCCTTTCACTTACAATCTAAATTGTCAAGTACACCAAATATCCTCTATCTGCTTCACATGCTTGCCTTCAAAGAGGGTAGGACCAAAAGCATCGTATGCATCAAGGGCCTGAGGCTATTTTGCCTTCTTTACGCCCTGGATACAGAATGTACTATTTCGTAGAAGTATGCAAAAACTCAAAACTCGATGTCCGAACGAGTCGAGTCAAGCTTATTAAGTTTCAAGTCGAGTCGAGTCAGATTTTTTTACCCCAAAGAATGAGTGTAATACGAAATTTGAAGCATCAGTTCTTTAGAAAACCCTACTAGGCACATCTGTTTGAAAATAATTTTTTTAAATATCAGGTCGGCACAGAAAAAACAAAGTGTGAATCTAGCACTAATTTCAGGGTACCATTTCTCTGCAACAAAAATTGGTCTTGGTAGTGTGAATGGTACCACTACACAAGGTATCGTCTCCCTCGGACTTGAGGTACGAAATGTCACTTGCTGTCAATTGTTTTTACAGTTTTGCGGCAAAAATAATAGACGATAGTTTCGTACCCCAACTTCGAGCGAGATGAAACCCCATTTTGAAATTAGCTGCAACAAAATTTATACCCACAGTTTTTACTGTGTGTCAAGCACGAATGACCTTTCCTTTATTTCTTTAAAGTGGAGTTTTTATGTTCATTAACATATAAAATAAAATCTACTTTTATCGATTTTGATATTTGTTCTTTTGAGGAGAAATCAAATAGAACCAGGCCGCTCTATAGCAGGTAATCCGAGTTTTTCGAATTCTCGGCAATATCTACTATTTTATAGAATATGTGAATATTTTATGATGCTCTGCTTGTTAATTTTATTATAAACGATCGAACTGTCAAAGAATATAATTGATTCGATATACAGAGAAACTCTTACTAATTACTAATAGTTTTTAAAGATTTCGAAACAAAATGTATTGAAGGGTAAGGGGCCGTCCATAAACTACGTTACAAATTTTAGTTGGGAGGGGGCGGGGGGTCACGGAAACAACTACGGTTGGCAACAGGGGAGTGGGGGGCTCAGTGGAAGTAACGTAACGATCTTAGATAACATTTAGTACGTTTCCTGATGATACACTTGAGCAAAGTTTGCAAATGTTGCGAAACATGCTCCTGTAATAGTCCAGTTCAACAATAACTTGTAATAATTTTGAAAATCAATTTCAGACTTCACAGACATTCCCCTATTCCCCTCTTTTCCTCTTTTTTCAAGTATTCTTTTTCCCCTGTTTTTAAGAAAATTTCACTTTCTCCCCCTTCTCGCGTTATTTCGTTTAGAAACGAACAGAATTCATAGAACCCAATAAGAAAATCCAACTATTTTTGGTTGAAAAATCTACTATTATATTTTTGGTTTGGAATTTATCTCGTTTGGCTAGAAATGCTACTATGTAATTGAAAGTTTACTTATTTTGTTGTAAATGGAACTATTTTGTTAAAAAGTCATATTTTTTGTTACAAAATTCAACTCGGTACTTGGTTGAAAGTTGAACTACTTGTTAAAAATTCATTTCTTTGATTGAAGCTTCATCTCTTTGGTTGCAAATTTAAGTATTCCATTTTTAGAATTACAATTAAGTTTTGGGTCGAATGTTAAACTTTTTTGTAAAGAATTCATTTTTTTAAGATTCATAATTTTCATTGAAAATTCATCTCTTCAATTGACAATTGAACTTTTTCGGTGAAATTTCGTTTTTTGTGTGTTTGAGAATTAATTTTTTAAACTAAAAATGTAACTAGTCCATTTTTGCTTTAAGCTTGATATTTTTAATTGAAAATTGATTTATTCTAATTGAAAATTTAACTATTTGCTTGAAAAAGGATGTTTTTTTTGTTTTTTTTTAATATTCGTCTTCTTTGGTAGAAAACCAATCTTTATGGTTGAAAATTCATCCTCTTTGGTTAAAAGTGCAACTGTTTGGTTGAAAATTAATCTGTTTTTTATTTACACTTAAAATACTTTTTTTTCAAATATCAACTATTACATATTTTGCAAAGAATTCATCTTCTCGCTTGAAACATCAACTACTTAGATAAAACTTAAACTGCCTCGTTAAAAAGCATTTTTCGCGGTCTGAAAATTTAACTATTTCACTTTTGGTTGGAAATGTGTAGTTTATAAGGTGAAAATCTAACTGTTTGGTACAAAATTCTTGCATTTTGTTGAAAATTCGTCTTTTCGTTCAGAAAATTATTCTTTTTTGTTGAAGATTAATCTTTTTGATTGAGGATTCAACTATTTGGTTAAAAATTTGTTTTTTTTCGTAAAATTCAAATGCTTAAAAAATTTATTTTAAAATTTATTTTCTGTACTGAAAATTTGACGATTACATTTTTGGTTTAAAGAATATCTTTTTTAGTTTGTAATTCAAAGATTTCGTTAAAAATTCATCTTTCTAGAATGAAAATTCATCTATCTGGTTCAAAATGAACTTTTTTGTTAAAAATTCAACTTTTTGGGATGGAAATTCAACTGTATTCTGAATGATTCGTCCTTTTTGCTTGAAAAGTCAACTGTTTTTGGTTGAGTTTTAACCTTTTTTATTTGAAAATTTTACCACTTGGTTGAAAATGCACCTTTGTAGTTTGAAAATTCAACTAATTTGATAAAGTCGTCATTTTTGGTCGAAAATTCAACTGTTTTGTTAAAAAGTCGTCCTCCCACGTGCGAATTATCCGTCGGCCCACGGTCGGGCCAATCGTCGGACGGTCGGTCCAACTTTGTGTGCCACTGGTCGGGCCAACCAGCTAAATGATAACGGTCAACCGCCTTTGGCTTCTCAAGGACGGCCCGACATTTGGTCCCATATATGGGCCATCGATTAAGATGATGTCGACCCAACCTTGGACAACAGTGTGGTATTCAAAAAATAAATAATAATTGATTGCGAGTATTTTTACTATAAATGTTAATGGTCCTGCTTAGAATGAATACATATATTACATTTTTAAACATTATATTACAAATAAAATTTCTAACGCTACGGGGTTTCGAACCTACGCCTATACCTGAATCTATCGCCTAGCAGTCGGGAGTCTTACCCATTACTCTATACCTAAAGAATTGAAAGTCAATGAAAAAACCATCCTCATAGCTACAGCTCAAAGCAGTTAAGAAAAACAATTTGTTAACTCTTTTTTCTCATTAACTTTTGTCTTATTATATGACGTCATGTAGATGTCAAATAAATTATCTGTTAACGGGAATATAAATTAAAAAAATTTCAAATAAATAATTTAAATCGATTAAAATGTTTAGGGTTTTGTAGCCCCGGGCGGAAACCCTTAAATTTTTGTTCAACAAATTTTTTTTCAACCAATTTTTTTCAACAATTTTTTTTCAGAATTTTTGTTTTAATTTTTTTTAACAAATTGTTTTCAACAATTTTTCTTCAAACAATTTTTTTTCAAAATGTTTGTTTTCAAAAATTTCTTATCAAAAAATTTTTGTAAACAATTTTTTTGAAACATTTCTTCAAACTTTTTTTAAACCCTAGTATATCCGACGGCTAGCCCATATTTGGGCCAAGGTTTGACCGACCATCGGGTGCATCATGATGACTTATACAATGCAATGTTTTACCGATGGTCGGGCCATCTCTTGCCCAGAGTCGAGCCGACCGTACTTTCACAGTCTTTTTGAAACAATGAACCAGAGTTTATCCGACGGTTTGTTCATACTCGGGCCAAGGTTTGACCGACCGTCGGGTGCATCAAGGTGACTTTCGGCTAACCGACTGCTGTCCCCAGAGTTGGACCGACCGCATTTGTGCGGTCGTACCGACCAATCTGCCACAGTTCATCCGATGGTCGGCCCAACGTTGGGCCAGAATTGGGCCGACAGTCGGCTATTCGCCCGCTGCCGACGTCAGTTGCCAATGTCGGTGGGACCATGGCAGCCTGAAAACACCTTAGTCGGCCCAACTCTGGTTACCGTAGATCGGTTACCAAAGCAGGGCCGACTTTGGGCCGATGGTCAATCTCTGGCAGCCGACCCAATTTCGCACCTGGGGCTTTTAGATTAAAAATTCATCTTTCTCGGTTATACATTTCTGGGTTAAAAATTAACTTTTTTTAAAACTTTAACTGCCTTCGAGAGAAATCATCTTTTCATTCCAAAACTTAACTGTCTGCTTGAACGTTCAATTATTTTATTGAAAATTTGTCTCTTTTGCTTGAAACTTCTACTTTTTGGTTTTAATTCCAACTGTTTGATTAAGAATTAATTTCTTGTTGTTGAAAATTCGTCTTTTTCGGCTGAAAATTCATCTTGTTTGGTGGAAAACATTTTTTGGTTGAAAATTTAACTATTTCGTTGAAAATGCAAAATATTTGGACTTGTAATCTCATGAATTTAAAGTTTTTCATATTGAATTCAATATGGTATTTACATTAATTTTGTTTAAAAGAATTGATTTCACTATTATTTCCCTATTTTCGTAAAAAAAACCACACTTTCTCCCCGATGTTGAAAGAATTTCGGACTACGTTAATTTTAGGAGGGGGGGGGGGCGCACACGTCAAAACACCGATCCACAACGAGGGGGGCGAAGGGGTCAAAAATAGCTCAAAATTGATAACGTAGTTCATGGACTACCACTAATGGTTCAAGATTTTTTCAAGAAAAAATGGGTTCTGTATGCAGAAAATTATTGCTATTTGAGAATAATTCACTACATAGATAAATTGGAAACAGGAGTAAATTGAATACGGAGAGTATTGTTAAAGGAAGAAGAGATAGTAGAAAGAAACCATGCCGGCGACATGACATCGGCATATCGATATTGCTATACATCTCCAAAATATTCAGAATCGTATTCTTCCCTCTCATTAAAGACTAATTGTAATCGTAAGTATATATGTCGTAGCCACTGAGACATTTCATCAAATGTCTAGACAGTGCGCAAGCATCTTTAGATAGTAAACTTAATAGATCAGAGTTTTACTACGTGTCGAGAGGAAAACCTGGGCCGGGAGGGGGGGGGGGGAATGACGGGCCCAGCCTATATGTAATTTTTATTTCTAACAGTTCCGCAAAATCCGGGCCGCCTCGAAAACTCCAGGCCCGGGGAGAATCTCCCCGGCCCCCCCTTTGGTCAGGCCTGAGTTTAAAATATAAATAGAAGTCTCCTCATAAGTAGTATAATTTTCGTAGTTCTTTAACCGGGAAATTTTCCTTTATTCACATTTAAAGAGCTACGAAAATAAGACTTTTTATAAGGAGTCTATTATTTATATTTTAACCGAAATAGATTTCTACTACATATGTGAGTGAAACATATCCAAGTACATTCTATCTGTGATTAAAAAAACCGTGATCAAGATAGCGGAAACTTTATCCCATTCCTTATATCAAAGAAATAAATCCGGTCTATAATTTAAAAAACTAAAAATGACAAAGAATTTTGTTTTCTTAACTGAATTGAATAGAGCAAAAATTTCGTTTGACAGAACTCTAATGAAAAGTATTATTTACACTAAAATATTTGATCAAATATTCTGTTTCAATCTCCATCTATAGGGAAACATGGGGCAAAATGATGAGAGGGGCAAAACGGGACAATGATTATATCTCCTCTGTGGTGTCACGCCATCTACTGGAAATTGTAGGAACTTTTTTTTGAGTCGTCCCCGAGATTTCTCATGTCAGTTTGTTATAACTTTGTTGTTATTTTCTAAGTTATGACACTCATAGATAGTTTTCGTGAACACTTATAATTTCGACTGACTTTCAACTACGCGTCAGTAATACAAATGTTTGTTCAATTAGAATCGCTTCAGCACCATTCCGTTGTGTACTTAACAGCTCTTCTTTTGCGTCGAGAAGTTTTTGATTGCGATTATTATAGCGATTCGCGGGAGTCATATTATGGAAAAAGGACTTTAGGGGCAGAATGGGCACGGGCAAAATGGGACACCGCACATTACTTTCGGTTTCTGCCGAAAGCAGAAATCAAAGGTCGCGATTGTTTGTACTGTCACGATTTTTCGATCGAACAGTGGGTTCAATGAAGTTTATGCGACAACTGGGCTCATATGTCTTGCGCAGGTTTCAACAGTGATGAGGAAGACAAAATTCATGTCTGCGTATTTTGTAAGAACTGATTATTGTCATTTTCATACAAAAAAATGGTCAATAAAACTTGTTACAACAAGTTCTTGAAACTTTACTACTTATTTGTTCAGTCTTTTAACATTCATTTGTTCATAATACATTTTAATTTTCATTCAACAAAGCGTCTCGTTTTGACCCGTGTAAGGGACAAAACGGAACGAAACACTTTTTTTTTAAATCGATAAAAAAAAGTGGAACATGGCATTCTTTCAATACAAAACTTTTTTTTCAGTACATCATTAGTTGTTTGAGGCACCCAGGGTAAGGAGGATTAGCGCCGACTGGTGGTGGGGAAAAGGCGATTTTGCTTATAACATCGCTATTATTTAACAATTTCAATTCTACTTTGCATTCAAAAAATCTATTTTAATATAGAGATAGTATTACTTACTAAAATCTTGAAAATTGACGTTGTAAAAGAAAAATTATGCAGAAAACAGTTTAGACAACGAAAGAATGGAAGATTCGCTGGCAGAAATATAAAGTTTTCAACATTAATGGCAATACTGACAGTATGAAAATTTCATATTTTGACAGATAAAACAATATCACATTTTGACATTATAATAATTGAACTTAGTCCAAGTCCAAAGTATATTAAATATCGTAAATAATTGAGGCCTCACCAGGGGGTAAGCCCGACGAAGATAATAGTTTACAAGTGCTTAGGTGGTACACATATAATAAGTTTTGTCGATAAGTGATCGGTAATGTAGAACAGCCACTTATCTTCTGAGCTCCATGCAAGAAACTATTAAATATTATTATTTTCAATCCGGTCGGTAGAGCGGGTGTTTTGTATTGGTACTGTAGAAACCTTTGCGCGTAGTCCGTCTCTTGTAGAATGTCAACGAATAAGAGGTCATACATCAGCAATTACTATTTTTATACAAAATAACTTATTCTTCTTCTTAGATATGTTTAAAGATCATTTTTCCAGTACATGAAATACCACAGAAGCGAACCATCATATTTTGCCATCTCTTCAGATGTTTTGACTTTCATAAAAAGCTGCAGTCGCCTTTGCCCTCCGGTGTGGGGCAAAGCTGACGAAATACAGCTTCTTAAAAAAACATTACATTTTTAAATCATTGTTTTAATCGTGTAATTGATACTTATAGAAATATGATATACAATAATGTAGGACTCGAAACAAAAAAAATGCATCAATTCCACATCTTATTAACTTTAAAAAAGTCCTTGCAAATCAAAACACCTGTTTCGTTCTATTTAACCAAAATGTAGTAAAATTATTATATTGGAGCCTCGAAAATTTGAGGTTTCATATTTTAAATTTTTTAAAGTACACTATTTAAACTATGCTATTTATAAATTTTAATGTTTCAACAATAAAAAAAAAAACTAATTTTGGTTCACTCCAAAAATAAAGTTGTTTCTCGTGGAAAATAACCAAAAATTGAAATGTCTTGGATAATGTAATAAATATCACTACAGGTAAATTTAAAATATTTTTTTGTTTATAATTTTTTTGTTCATTATAAATGTTTTTCGGTTTATTACATCTACGTATATTATCTTAATTTAGGTTATGTATTACCTTGAAGAAGGCCTGCAACAAGGTCGAAACGTACGTTGGTTTAAATAAAATTGACGAATAAAGCATGATTCTTGACAACTGAATCTACTATTATTATTTTTACTGGACCGTATGACCAAAATAACAAATTCTTATATGAATTGACTTCATTATTAATAACAACGGTCGAAGAAAAATTTCAAAGTGTGGATAATATTCCATTCACTGAACATAGATAATTTAAAAAAATCATTGACCGTTAACTGGTCGGCGCTGCCCCTCCTTACCCTATATTGTTGAATGAGGATAAAAAGTATTTTAGTATGAGGGAAAAATCCTAAAGCTAAAATCTTCCCGTTTTGCTCCATATTCCCCTACGTAGTAAATTATATTTTCTTAATATGAATAAAACAATTGTGAGACAATGATTGCAATTTTATAAATTATATCCATTGGAATCTATTACGCTTACTTCATAAAAATGCTCCCTTGATTTCAAACAAAATCAATATATTAAAAACAATCAAAACAGATACAGTCAATCGAGGTAATTATGGATCAAATCGGTTTTAATTTTTTTGAACGGCTATAGTCAACTTTTCGAAACATTTCACTACGTGAATTTGTAGCCTGTAGTATGTTTGTAGTATGCTCTATATTGTACTATAAGTGTGAAGCTTTGAAAGTTCTCAAAAAAGTCAGAACAAAATTCAGAAAATGGCGACTTTCGAATCAAGAAGGCAAGAAATCTCAATAGTTTCTCTTGGATCTCTGACGAGATTGTACGCTGTGCAATTACTTTTTAATTGCTAGTTTCCTCGTATTATTGCAAAAAGTGAGATGCCGTATTGCCCGGGGAGAAATTATGGATCAAATTGAAAAAATTAAATTATGTAAAAATTATGTTTCATAAAAATTCAGAAGATTACGACTTTTTTTTATTATAATCTATTGATATTTTAGTGCCAGGAAGAGACAAATAGAAAAATTATGATTACAGATATAGAACCTATCCTAAAAAAATATGAAATTCATTGGAAGTTGAACGTTTTTAATGTTAAATCATATAACTATGAATATAAGGCTTTTTAAAACTATATTACAAAAAATATTAACTTAATGGAAAAATATAAAAAGTATTAAATACAAATTTAAAAAAAAATTGCCTTCCTATAACCTGCAAAAAATTATGTTTCCTAAACATACCTAGGTGTTCTTAAAAAAATAATAAAAAGTCAAATTATTTTTATTATTGTACTCATTAATGACCAAGCAAAGATTTCCATATAATCTGAAACCAAGAAAATAATTTGTACATACTTTTATGAACAAACAAAATTTTTTATCTATAATTACACTATCAGTAGTGTAAATTTTGATTTAACTTTGATTAATATTAACTCTGAATGAGAACTCGTTTTTAAAATTAAATTTGCAGTATATATGTTTGATAGACTTTTAAGAAATATCCAACAAAAAAATTGAATGGGGTAAGGAGGGGCAGTGCCGACCAGTTAACAGTCAATGATTTTTTTGAAGTTAATAAGATGTGGAATTGATCCAGTTTTTCTTCATTTCGAGTCCGACATTATGATATATCATATTTCTATAAGTATTAATTACATGAATAAAACAATGATTTGATCATTTTATTATTTCTAATAAGCTGCACTTCGTCGGCTTTTCCCCACACCGGAGAGCAAAGGCGACTGCAGATTTTTATGAAAGTCAACACATCAGAAGATGGCAAAATATGTTGGTTCGCTTCTGTGGTATTTCATGTACTGGAAAAATTATCTTTAAACATATCTAACAAGAAGAATAAGTTATTTTGAATAAAAATAGTGATAGCTCAGGTACCCGGTAAGAAGAGAAGTAAGTAAGTATACCATTAAGCCATTTCCCTTTCAGGGTAGGCGTGACACTACCCGATTCGGGTAGTGTTTCTAGGTGGATAGTTTCTTGTAGTAAATAACTACTACAAGTGTGGGCTCACCACACCCACGGTGGGCCAACAGCACACAGTATTCTCGAATGGTCACCCATCCAAGTACTAACCGCGCCCAACGCTGCTTAACTTCAGTGATCTGACGAGAACTGGTTTTTCCAGCGTGGTATCGCCGTTGCTTAGGAAATAAATAAAAGTAAATAAATAAATAAATTTAAATTTTTAAATAAAAATGTATCTGTTTTCGGTGAAAATTTAAATATTTGTAGAAAATCCGTCTTTTCTTTGTAAAAGAGTACTCTCATTAGAATTCAAAAAAATTCAGAATCTGAATTTCCATTAATACGTGAATTTTCCTTCATCGAAAGTTCCACAAACGAGTAGAAAAAAAAAGCAAAACCTATTCCTTTTAATCGACTTGGAGAAATTTAATGGAGGCGTATTGGAAGGAATTAAAAAGTGGAGAAATGTCAAAGAAATAATAGAAAGGAATAGAATGATTTATTTTTTAAGGCGAAACTGTGAATTGAAACAAATGCATTTTTAAAAATAAATAATTATTGTATTTGGGTAAATTATGTGAACATTTTTGTATTAATCTATCGAACAGAAACATATTTTGACTTATTTCATATGAAATCTGTCTTGGAACACGCACTACTGTTGTGCAAATTTGCACGGATTGCACAGCCACCCAAAAATGTATACGAAGTCAAAAAAACGATCTATATAACATGGTAGTAATATTGGTCTAGCATAGTCGAAATCCAAATTTTTTTAATTTTCTGCTTACCATTTTTTTTTTTACTTCGAATTTTTGGTTTAGGTTAAATTTTTACAACTTGACTGCTAAACATCTGAAATCGTGTTTAGGGTTTAGGAGAGGAGAGAGGAGATGTTTAGTGGCCAACTTGCAAAAATTTAACCTAAACCATAAATTCAAAGTCAAATACAGAAAAAAGTGGTAAGCAGAAAACGGTATAGATAAAGGATGAAAAGTTAAGACAATATAAAATATTATTATTAAAATCACTCCACCGTTATGGTAGACAACAAAATTGAAATTTCCAAACTTATATTCCACAAAAACGAATAGAAACTATGCAAGTGCAGATATTTTGTAGACAGATTAGAAGGAATTAAAATAATCGAAAATGAAGCATGTCAGAATGAAATTAAAAATAACCATGACAAAAAAAAATTGAAATTTCCAAACTTATGTTTCACACGGAGTAATAGAAACCATGTAATCGCACACATTTTGTGGACGGATTAGAAAGAATTAAATTAATCGAAAATACAGCATGTAAGTATGGTATTAAAAATAACCATGAGAGGTGTGTGTACTGCTCGCATTAAGAGGAATTAAAAAAATGGAAAATATGTTCGCCTGCATGGAACACAACACAAGTGGCAATCGTTAAGGAAATAGAAAAGAATTGGTTTCGGAGATAAACCTATTCTTTCGTTGGGCACTTCTCCCGATGGAAAATTAGCACATTCAAAAAAATTAAATAATACGCACTCTTTCGTTTATATCTGAAAATATTAATTTTTCTCTATTCTTCTCTTCTTACCGGGTATAACCTCTTATTCGTTGACATTCTACTAGAGACGGACTACGCGCAAAGGTAATATAATATTCAATAGTTTCTTTCATGTAGCCCAGAAGATAATTGGCTGTTCTACATTACCGATCACTTATCGACAAAACGTATGGTACGTATACCACCTAATAAGAATTTATGTTAAGCAAATGCTCTCGAGAATATGCTCAGCATTTAAGCTAGAACAGAGCATTTATAGAGCATTAAAGAGAATTTAAAGCATTTATTGTTTAAACAAATGTATATCACACTTAATACATATATTTTTACAAAAACATTCTAGAGTGAAATAAACATATACTTTTTTAAATTACAGAGTTGCTACAGGTCAGGTAATTCCCGACAGTCAGGGAATGTCAGGGAAAACCTGACAGAGTTAGGGAATTTTCAATAAATTAAAGTTGAAATTAATTCTATTACTATGTTTGAAAACCTACTTTGTTGAAAATTCATCTTTTTTTATTGAATTCAACTATTTTTGGTATAAAATTAAAATCCTTTTTGTGGTTGAAATATAATATATCACGTTTTTCGCTGAGAAGTCATCTTTTTTGGTAGAAAATTCAACTACTTAGTTGGAAGTGGAACTACTTTGTTAAAAATTCATGCTGGCGTTTCATGATTTTAGTTGAAACCTCCTCCTTTTGTTCAGATTTAATTCTTTTGTTGACAATAATGTTTTCTAGATGAGAATTAATTGTTTTAACTGACAATTTAACTTGTACATGTTTGGTTCAAAATTTATCTTCTTAAGTTGAAAATTCAAATATCTGGTTTAAAATTCCTGTATTTTATTGAAAACTCGAATTTTGTGCGAGAATATTCAATCTTCTTGGTGACTAATTCATCCTTTTGGTTGGAAATTCCTTTAAAAATTCAAATATTTGGTTGAAAATTCATGTACTTTGTTAAAACTTCATCTTATTGGTTGAAATTTTGAAAATTGATCTTTTTGTTTGAAAATGAGATTGTTCTTATTTAGAATTAATTTTTTAAACTGAAAATGTAACTGTTCCATTTTTTGTCGAAAATTTATCTTTTCTGATAGAAATTTAATCTTCTTGGTTGAAAATTATGCTATTTCGTTGAAAATTTACTTTCATTTTATTGAAAATTAATTTTTTTTACTGAAAATTTAACTATTCTATTTTTAGTTGAAAATTTATCGGTTTTCGGTGAAAATTTAAATATTTGTAGAAAATCCGTCTTTTCTTTGTAAAAGAGTACACTCATTAGTTGAAATTTCATCTTTTTGGTTACAAATTAATTTCTTTGGTTGAAAATTCGTTTGTTTTTTGTTTCGAAATTTATTTTACTGACTGAAAATGATCCTACTTTATTTGTAGTAGAAAATTGATCTTTTTAGTTTGAATTGCATGTATTTCGTTGAAAATTAAATTTTTTTTAATTGAAGACTCATCATTTTAGTTGAAAATTCACTTTAACTATTACATTTTTTGTGGAAAATTTACTTTTTTTAATAGAAATGTAATCTCTTTCCTTAAAAAATTATCTGATAGAAATTTAATCTTCTTGGTTGAAAATTATACTATTTCGTTGAAAATTTACTTGAATTTTATTGAAAATTAATTTTTCCTACTGAAAATTTAGCTATTCTATTTTTAGTTGAAAATTTGTCTGTTTTCGGTGAAAATGTAGCTATTTGTTGAAAATCTGTCTTTTTTTTGTAAAAGAGTACTCTCATTAGTTGAAATTTCATCTTTTTGGCTAAATATTAATATCTTTGGTTGAAAATTCGTTTGTTTTTTGTTTGGAAATTTATTTTACTGACTGAAAATTATCCTACTTTATTTTTGGTAGAATATTTATCTTTTTAGTTTGAAATGCATGTATTTGGTTGAAAATTAAATTTTTTTTAGTTGCAGATTCATCATTTTAGTTGAGAATTCACTTTAACTATTACATTTGTTGTGGAAAATTTACTTTTTCTGATATAAATATAACATGAAAAATATAAATCTTTTTCGTAAAAAAATTATCTGTTTAGTAGAAAATTTAAATATTCTATTTTTAGTAATTTCTTTCATTGAAAAAAAAACTGTTTAGTTGAAAATTATTATTTTTTGTTAATAGAAAATTCATCTCTTGGATTGAAAAAACCACTATTTGAACAAAATTTCATATTTTTGGTTGCAAATTCATCATAGTGATTAAAAAATAATTTCTGTGGTTGAAAATTCGTTTCTTTTTAGTTGAAAAATAATTTTTTTAACTGAAGATATAACTATTCCGTTTTCGCTTAAAATTTATATTTTTAGTTGAAAATTAATGAATTTTGCTGAAAACTCGTTTTTTTAAATTTAATTTTCTAACTGAAAATTGTAATATTATATTTTTGGTTTGTAACTTTAGCTTTTTTAGTTTAAAATTGAATTACTTTGTTAAAAAATCATTTTTCTATTATGAAAAAAAAATATTTTTTTGAAAATTCGTTTTTTTTTTGTTGATCATTTATTTTTCTGACATTTTAACTATTCTATTCTTGGTTGAAAATTGATTTTTTTAGCTGAAAATTCATAAACTTTGTTAAAAAAGAGTCTTTTTTGGTAGAAAATTAATCTTTAGGGTTGCAAATTCAACTAACTATTTGGTTCAACATTCTTTTTCACTTGAAACACAACTAAAAAGGATTTAAATATATTTAGAAACAAAATTTATTTTGAATTAAAATTATTAATATTGTAGGTGTATGGCTGGTTTTATACCTAGAAGAATTTAGAAATTGGGATATTGTAGCAATCCTGAATAAGGCACTGTTTAATTCGAATAATATGTTTTCTATAATTACTTTGACTTCTTTTGTCATTGAAATTTAGCAGCCTTTCCAATTTGAAGCGATGCATTTTCCCGCGAAATTTAAATAGTGTAATTATTATTAATAAAAGTAGAAAATACGATTTTTTAAATCCTAATTCAAAATGCTCATAAATGCTCATTAAATTCTCCAAGCACATAAAGGTCGAGCATATTCTCGAGCATATTCTCATGCTCGTGAGAATTTCTCCGAGCACTTAAAATCTTTAGAACACTACCACCTAAGCACTTATAAACTATTATTTTCGTCGGGCTTGCCCCCCTGGTGAGGCCTCAATTATTTACGATATTTAATATACCTCGGACTTGAGTTACGTTCAATTATTATAATGACATAATATGATATTATTGCATCTGTCAAAATATCAAATTTTCATACTGTGAGTATTGTCATTAATGTTGAAGAGTTTATATTTTTGCCAGCGAATCTTCCATTCTTTCGCTATCAAAACTGTTTTCTGCATAATTTTTCTTTTACAACTTTAATTTTCAAGATTTTAGTAAGTGAAACTACGTCTATAATAAAATAGACTTATTTAATGCAAAGTAGAATTATAATTGTTAAAAAATAGCGATGTTATAAGCAAAGTCGCCTTTGCGTTACCGGTCGGCGCTGCGCCTCCTTACCCTACATTGCCTGGTGTATGGCGAAGCCGCGATTTAAAAAATTCGCGAATTTTGATCCATATTTTTCCCGATTGACGGTAGTGAATTTCTGATTACATTAACTTTCTCTGAGCTAACTGGTTATCTTGTTCTGCACTGCTATCTTTCACTTTTTTATTATAATTATGCAAAATCACTGAAGAGGGCCACCACCATGTGCCGAAGCGTTTAAAGCAATTTAATTGTTTTTAATTTTATTGGACCCTAAAGTCGAAAATTTAAATCAATATTTCCAAACAAATAATTCAAATTTTTTTATTTATTTTATGCTTACGAATGAAAGAGAAAAAAACGACGATAAAAGTACCAACGACGAGCTTCATGTCCTTAGAGAGAAGAAACTGTGTTTTTAAAAATTTGATTTTCCAGTAATTCGCTGATTAACTTATATACGCAGGTTCACTAACTGAACAATAAATATTATCAGGCGAGAGATGACTGCAATTGTGTTGAAATATTTATGATCAATTAATTTTAACGAAATTTGATGTGCATATATAATTTCGAGATGATGAGAGAACAGTTTCCTTATCGCATTGTGCACTGTTAGAAAAATCTGTATTCAATTTAATACAAATGTATATGAAGTCATTTGCATACACGGGAATTGAAATTTAATATACATTAAAATATGAATAGCTGTACACTTTATATTAAATTTAATATACATGTCGGTATAGCAGCGTGCTTGAAAACTCAAAGTGCTTTTATTTCTTTAAATCTTATAAAATATTCGCAATTGAAATAATAATCTAGAATTCGTCGATTGAATTGCTTTTTATGATTAAAGTGCAACGTACAAGTGGAACTCTTTCCAAAAATTGCCCTGAATGGTAGAAATTTAATGTGAGTATAGTTGATTGTAGGTTAGGTCTGTCATTTCTTTACGTAATTGAACTTTTCGACTTAAAATCCAATTTTATTTTTGATTAATTGCAAGAAGGTATCATGTTTTATTATTAAGAATCGAAAATTACTGCTAATCTTATTTTGATTTTGTGTAAAGTGGAATTATCTGAGCGATTATCCTGATTGTATATGAAATTTAATAAACACGTACCTAAATAGGGATTTCATATGCTTGAGATATTAATTTTAATATACATTGGTATTTTAAATTTAATACTATTTTTAACAGTGTGAAAATACATAAAGGTCTTCATGGCTACATCATACATTATTGTGCGTAGAAATATCAGGCATTTTGGAAAATTGTAAAACTTTATGATTATTAGTACTAGGTAAAGACCATTTCGTTTTTCCTTCTTTTAACATAGAAAATTTCAGAAAATATATACATTTTCACCTCCCTAAAATATTGTATAAAATTACCACATAGTTCTATAATTTCTGCCAAATTTTCTATCATATAGTCTAGAAATAATAGTATATTGTGCTACAAGTGCAAAAAGTAGGCAGTTCAGGAAGAGTGTAAAGTTTGCTGTATAATGATCCAGAGGCGAATCGACGAGTAGTTGTAGGTGGCTCTCAGGAGAGTTTGAGGCGAGCCGGAAACGAGGCGAAGTTGGACCGATGGCAAGTACTGTAAACTTTACCTACTTTCTGCACTTTTTGCACGCGATATTTTTTGAAACAAATGCAGAACATTTTTGATTTGAGAACCAACAAAAACAAGCCTTCCGGAAATGTTGGAATATCATAAATTACGAGAATTTTTTAAATGTTCGATCAATTCATAAATCACCAAAAATTTTCCAAAATTTCAAGTATCCAAAGCTTTCGCAATAAATTCAAAAAAATTTCGACAATTTCTGGGAAATTATTAAATGACCGGAAATTGAAAGTATCCAAAATGTCCTACATTTTCGGTAATTTATAGTAATTTATCGGTAATTTATGGCAATTTAGCACTAATTTATGCTAGCTTATCACTTCAAGTTGGTTCAATCACTATTCACAACTCACAATCTGTCGGTCAAGTGTCAACTCATAACGCTAGAAGTGAGTCAGGTTGCGGCGAGTAACATTTGCGGCAAGTCATATTGCTGCAAGTCACATTGCGGCATCCTTCATTTTCAAGCCATTGAAAAGTTTAAAATGAACTGACCAATATGCGGCAATTCACATTGCGGCAAGTCATATTGCAGCAAATCACATTGCGGCATCTTTCATTTTCGAGCTATTGAAAATTTTTAAAAAACTGGCTACTCTGCGGCAATTCGCATTGCGGCAAATCATATTGCAGCAAGTCACATTGCGGTATCTTTCATTTTCGACCAATTGCAAAGTTTAAAAGAAACTGGCTAATATGCGGCAATTCACATTGCGGCATCTCTCATTTCGTGGTGAATAATGTTATCCTGAAGAATAAAATTCATGCATCTTACAAAGCATGGAACTCACTAGTAAGTAAAATTAAATATGGGCTCTGATTTTGAAAAATATCGAAAAACTTATTTAAAACTTGCTTCACTCTTTTTTCGATTTTTCTTAGAAGGGTTGGTTTTTTTTGAAAAAAAATATTATCAAAGAAAATTTTATTAATTGTAGGTCTACACATTTTATTTAAACAATCATTCAAAACAACTTTCCCCATTTTACCATAAATTATTTTGATTCGACAAGCGAAATGTTTTAAAAAATTTCTAAACTAATTTTCGATTGTATAAAAAATGTTAATTTGTTTAAATGATTTTTTCCCCTACTTACTTATTGAAAGGAACTTCTTTTACGTTTAATTCAGATTGTTAGTCATTTATACGAAAACCAATCTTTGTTTCAAGAATTTACCAATTGTTTAAGCAATTCATAATTATTGACTTGTAACTTTTTTTTAAAGAGATGCAGAAAACTCTAGTTTTATTTTATTTTTGTTTAACTTTGTCACTTATTTATTAAATATCTACGTCACTCTAATATTACTGCACCATTACGTTACAAATTCGTATTTGTTTGAATAATGTTTTTTTGTTTGAACAATTTTGTTCTAAAATTTGTAAAGTTTATCTTTTCTGTAATTAATGCGGTAATTTGTCATTGTTAAGATTAACATTTTTAATTGAAATCATTATCGAATTGTTTGAATAATTTATTCAAGATTAATCGTATATTTTTATGAAAATGAGATTAAAAAATCGGATTTTGTTTTCTCAATTTCGTTAGGGGTGTTGATTATCAATAAATATATTTTTACAAATATAATTATTTAATGAATTTGTATTAAATTTAAATATTTAACGATACGCTAACCAAACAACTTAGCCAAGTTTAAAGAAAAAAATCCGCTTTTTTATCGCATTTCCATAAAAACGTGTTTCCTTAAAAAAAGTGTTTGAACAATCAGATACTGGTTTCAGCATAAAATCTTGCTCGTAACAGTGAAAAATTACTGCAATTAATTTTGAAGAACATAAATTTCCAAAATTTATTTCAGAAAAAGATGGTTTCACAAAAAAAATTATTAAAACAAATAGGAATTTTTTAAAGAATGGGTTACTAATATCTGAATGAATTAGATGTTTGATAATAAGCCAAAAAGTTAACCAAATTTAAGAAAAGTAGAGTTTTCACTTCTTTTCAAGAAAAAGTTACAAGTAAATTAATTGTTCAAAAATTGGTAAATTCATGAAGCAAATATCAGTGTTCCTATCAATGACAAATTGTCCTCTATTCGCAAAAAATTTCAACAGGTATGATTTTGGACCACCTAATATACGCCTAATATCCACCCTAACATACGCATATTGCACAAATTGAATATACTGAAAATAGCTATTTGTGATACAAGTGCGCAAAATAGGCGATTGCCAACGAGTGTAAATTTGTCAGCAAGAGCTGAAGGAGAATGCTGAAATCACACGAGGCAGCAATTGCCTGTGCGCACGTGTATCACACACTATTTTTTGCAACAACCTTCCGAGAAAGTTGTACTAAGAAAAAGACAAAGGAAGAATATTTACAGTTTCTAAAAATACGAAATTTTAATTAAATTAAATCGAAATATATGAAAATAACTAATATACTATCTGGTGGAGTACACTCTTCACCAGTTTGATTCGAATCTTTATTTAAGTCCATCTTCTTTTGACAATGAGAAGGAAAATTTCAGTTGCACTCTAAACACGTCGACTTTAACCCCGCACCTGTCATCAGCTGTTCGCTTGGACACTGAGCGCTGCTGTTGCTACGTTGCCCCCGAATTATATTTTTTTTTATATTTAATTATGCGGAAAGTTGCTTATCTGCAAAGTGCGCATGCGCGTACATTCCGCTGATGTGGAAAGTATATAAGAATCGAACTGCGCATGCGCTAATATTATTCCCGCATTGTTATCCGGAATGAGTCACTTTGCATATAATTTAGCTACATGGAACGGAGTACTTTCGAGGTGGGTGTTGCAAAAAAGTTCTTATAACATATTGCGGATACACATGGACACACTTTGGACTGCAATAACTAGTTACTTATCGCAAAATTAAATGTTTTAACTTCAGCAAACACAATAGCAAGAATTAGGCATTATAAATTTAAAAGCAATAATATCAAATTTTAATTACTTCCGGCAACATACGCTGAGAAAAAAGGATTATGCCGTTTATGATTTTGGATTTTGAAATTTGGGACATGAATCTATATATATTAAGCAGTAAAACCTAGATATTAGGTTTTCTAATTCAGGAATTTAAATCAATGATTATAACGCATTTTATGCAATGATTTTATAGAAATTCCTTTTAACATCCTATGCACATCAGAACAACTGTAGGCGAATTTCCCCTGTACATAGATTGAATTTGTTCAAAATCGATCGCTTTAACAGAGAAAAATTCAATATGGTTCAGAATCACAGCGTTCACGGAGGAAAATAGGAGTGAAAAATTGATTTTTTATTGCTGGTAGTCGAGTTATGCATTGCTGAACTGGCGTTGTAAAAAAATTCGAGTTTGAAATTAGGTTATTGATTCAAGTTTAATCGCAGTATTAACTATACAGGAATCAGTGCTGGAAAGTTGCGGGTTTTTCTGAGATGTTTAACTGTGCTTTGCCTTTTTAGTTATAAACAAATAATAAATCAAGGTTAGAGAGAATCATATTTTAAACGATGTTAACAATAATTAAGTGTTACCTCACTGTAATTGAACATTGGACAAAAAGTGAAACATTTTTGAACAAACCGTGACTTTATAACTCTATTCTAAGAGAAAATTTGTAAAAACAATAATAAATTGTTCAAACGATTTATTCTAACATCTAATTATCAGTATAAAGTAGTATTTTATGTATTAAAAACAATTTGAATTTAAAAAAAACGAAAAAAAATCATAAGTAGCACAAAAAACTCACAAAACCCATTTTTTCCCTTATGGGGTTTTTTGGGGACCTATAAAACATACTTATGTTGGTGATATTTAAAAAGTAATATTTTATTCATATTCTATGACTAATTTTAAGGATAAATGCTGAGTTTCAAATCGATTTAGCTAATATTGACGATGAGAAATGAAAATTAGGGAAAAAATTTTTTTGACCACCCTATTATACATACATATATTTACCAAGAGATGCTAGAAAGTTTAGTAATATTTCTTCTTTAATCGTTTTATTGTTGAGAAAACAAAGTTTTGATAAAAGCCTTTAGTTTAATTTTTGCAAAGGTTGACGTAGTTAAATTCAACCATTTTTTTTTCATTTTAATTAATTTTTTCTGAAAAAAGACCTCCTTTCGCTCCGCTGGTAGTCGAACTACAGAACTTCTGATTTCCGGTCAGGTGCTTTCCTATTAATCTACTAGAGAGATCGAGAGAAGAAACCTTTTTCAGAAATACACGCGTTATTATGCTAGATAGTACAAATCAAATTGTTCAAAGAGTCTGTATTATCATAAGAGAATAACAGAAATTTTTTACGTCTCTCTTTAGTAATGTAATGGGAAAGCATCTGACCGGAAATCAGAAGTTCTGTGGTTCGACTCCCATCTGAGCGAAAGGAGAAGATTTTTTTTCAGGAAAAATTAATTAAAATAATTTTTAATTCATAGCTCCATCTAGTGTGAAAAAGACGTTAAAAACTCCTGTTATTGTCTAATGATAATACAGATTCCTTGAAAAGTTTGATTTGTACCATCTAGCATAATAAACGCATTATTATGCACACGCAGTATTTCTGAAAAAGGTTTCTTTACTCGAACCCTCTAGTAGCTTAATGAGAAAGCACCTGACCGGAAATCAGAAGTTCTGTGGTTCGACTCCCAGCGGAGCGAAAGGAGAAGATCTTTTTTCAGAAGAAATTATTTAAAATAATTTTTAATTAATAGCTCCATCTAGTCTGCAAAAGACGTTAAAAATTTCTGTTATTCTCTAATGATAATACAGATTCCTTAAAAAAAAAATTTTGTAGTTTTTAGTGATTAGTGTGTAGTTTCACATTCCTTCCCGTGTCATCTGCATCTATTCCTGAAGTTCTGTTCTCATTAACAATTCGTAGACTGAATATCAAACTCTTCAATCTAAATTTTCTCCCTGCTGTTTTTACTGAAGTTTTGTAAATTGTTATCGATTTTTTCATTATATTACCACATAAAAAACTAAGCGTAATTTTTACTCCGTTTCAAGGGTAAACTTTACCTGCAACAAAAATGATTCTTCAGTTGGTAAGCTTTACCCACAACTGATGGGTATAATTACCACGTCAACTTATTGTATCTAATTCTGTTCTGTACTCGCGAATAACTCTAATTTTACCCACCTGAAAATTGCCCGCAACAAAAATTATACAATTATACCTATACATTAACTTGATTATTGGACGTTAAATGGGATTTTGAGTTGGATTTTAATCTAATTTAAAATTCTTAAATTTCAAAAATTAGACATCTTTTTTTTCTGTCCCTGAACCTTATCTTTCGGAACACTTTGGATTTATTATGGCAAGATTTAAAAACCACCTGGAGATTTAAATATTTTGAAGTAACATCCTTATTAAAAAAGCTAATATGTACATTTAATAAGATGGAACTGGCTCGTTCTGTATAAATACTAAATATGTAAATTATTCATAAGCCTTGGGCCAAAATGATATGCTCGAGCGTTAGTCTATTTTCATTAAATTAACATACGTCTGTGATGAGGTATTTATGCAATATACGTAGACGCAAATTTTAATCTTTTAAATCGTCCATGTAAGACATTGATGCCAAGATGTTCAAGCTGGTGGAAATGGGAGCTGAACCCTCTTTATTCACCTATATCGTGCTGTCGATCAGCTACCAAATGAGTCGAAAAAGATTTGAGCGTAAATTTCCTATCAAGGATAACATATATTATATATCATATGCACTCAGTTTGCTCAATACTGAAATATTAGGATTGCTCTTCAAGTCTACAATTTCGAGTTGTTTTAGAAATAATTTTTGTATTGAAGAAAATTTAATTTATTGTGGCCATTTCAAGATAAACTATGAAATTCATTTTATGGAAGTAAGCAGAAATTCTGCACTTGTAGTTTTTAATGTAGTATTTTCAACAACATACATGATTTTCATTTTCATGATCTGTGAACTTCATTCTTTAAGAAAAAAATAGGCCTTAAAAAATTGACTTGGTTACACTTCCATTTTTTACAGAATTTTCTTACAACTGACCCTTAAAA
>CAKNYM010049759.1:212493-254286 GCA_932195095.1 Andricus curvator
GTAAATTGGCCTGCCAGATCGCCAGATCTTACGGCGCCGGATTTCTATTTGTGGGGTTATCTAAAGAATCGCGTGTATCAAGAAGTGCCCACAACTCGTGATAACATGATCGAGCGAATCAGGTCTGCTTGTGCACAAATATCACCAGACACAATTCGCAGTTGTGTGGAATCTTTCAAAGCTCGGATTAACAAGTGCATCGAAGTGCGAGAACACCATTTTGAGCACTTATTGTAAAATAATTAATCGAAATCAAGCATCCCTGTGGTGAGAGGCAAGGGGACTCACCGAAATGAAGCACCCCGATGGATGGTGAGAGGTAAGGGGACTCACCGAAATTAAGCACCCCGAAGGGAATAGACAACTACTACGTCCGCGTCGTTATTCCTGGGTAGAGCTAAAAGTAATGTCAACAATTTCATTTTTCGCAATTGCAGCGCCATCTATCGCGAATCGAAACAAAATTTTCCGAATAAAACTTACGTATTTCGTAAAGGAGAATCTGAATCTGTGATAAAAAATTGGTGTTGCCATTTGAAATTACAAAGTTACCCCCACCCCTGCCTCCTGTGGGGGTGGGGGTGGGGTAAATTTTAGCAAACCTTTTTTCCCCCTCGAAAATAAAAAGTTTTTATTCCAGACATTTTTTCCGTAGGATGTGTATTTTTTGAGATATTTCGTTGTCACAAGTTAAAAAAAACACCCTGTATAGAAAAAGAGAAAAATTTTTCCACATTGCTTGAATTCGTTATATTTAAAGCTTCCAATTAGAACTCATATCATTTTCAACGTTCATAGAATGGTTAAACTATGAAGGTTTACAATATTAAAAATTCTTAAATTTTGACCAGTATAAATTACAATGAATGTTTTTTTTGTGTGCAGAAATCTCATTCTTTAATAATAAAATCTATTCAATCTCTTTGAATGTCATTTGATACTGCATGCTATAATCATTATAATCTTTAAAGTCTCTATAATTTCAACTTGAAATTATAATTTTTAATGCACAATTCGGAAATAGTTTCTTTTTTAAGGACTCGAAAGTAAAGTTGCTTAGCATCAAAAGTTTAAATTCGCAAATATTTTTTTCGAAGTTTCGTAATTTTGGAATGTTTAATCAGGAACATTACTAATTTTTGAATGTTCAGTTTATTATGTTAGTTTTGTTAACCAGATAAAACTAATTTCAAATTTCAAATTCCTAATGCTTTTTTAGAATCATTATATTTTAATGGACATTGAAATTGAACTTATCAGTTTTGGAGGTTTTCACTTTTTAAATTTTACTATGTAAAAGCAAGAATTCGGTAGGTTTTGTACGGATACTATCGTCCTCGCTATAGTCTTCAACAATCTATGACTCTTTTAATGCCAGTTAAAAAAATGTAGTCCTCAGAATAAAACAAATTTTAAACACTTTGAATCTTGGAAATCCTATTAAAATTACATAAATCTTATGAAAATCCTTCTAATACTCTAAAAAATATTAACAAATCTTTACAAGTCGTTGAAATCTGATAAAATCCCTTGAAATCCCCGTAAAATTCCATGGAATGTGATGATATTTCCTGAAATTCTAGAAAATTTATCGAAATTCCTTGGGATATTTTCAAATCCCTGACAATCAATCAAATCTTCGGATATCTTCTTATATCCGTTTAAATACTTTTAAAATCCTTTAGAATTATTTAAAATATCCTAAAACCTTATGGGAACTATAAAATCTTCCGAAATTATAGCCTGGAAACATTTTAAAATACCCTTAAATCTTTAAACTCCTTTGAAAGTTACAATTCTTGAAATCGATTTAGGAAAATTGACATTCTTTTCCAATGTTTAAAATCCCTCAATTCTTGTGAATAAATTCTTTGGAATCCAATAAAATATTATATAATCCATTAAAACTTCGTGAAATTACATGATATCTGATAATATTCCTTGAAATTATTGAGAGCCTTTAAAATCCCTTAGAATTTCTTAAATTCTCGAAAATCTTCTAAAATCCCTTAACCAAAATTTTAAATATTTGTAAATCTTGAAAATTCTCTGAAATTCCTTGAAATCTTTTTCAATATTCTAAAATCTTATGAATACAATGAATTCCTTTCAAATCTTTCGAAATTCAAGGAAATTCTTTAAACCACATATTAACCGTTAATGTTTGAAATTTTCTTTAAAATCCTATAAAAGCCTTGTGAAATTAAATTAAATTCCAGTGAAATTATTTGCAATTTATGAACTGATGAACTAGAAATTATTTAATTTTACTTTCAATGAGGAGAGAAATCGACTTGAAAATGATTACAGCACAAAAAGAGAAAAGTTGAACTGCTAGTTAAGGAAAGTAAAGATAAAATTAGGTCAGAAGAAGAGAAGAAAATACAAAGACTTTGAAGGAAGCAAGAAACTGTTATATAAATATATGCAGGGAAGTAAAAGTACAGAGTTTTTCAGCCTGAGAAACAGCGAAGGTGAAATACTATATGATACAGACGGGATACTAGACGCTTTGAGAGACTCTTTTAGGGAATTATTCGGAGGTGAAGCTATAGGGCACTAAAACTGCGATAAAGAACACAATGCGCTAGAAAACTCAATTAAGAGAATCTGTGTCACTGAGGTTAGGAATATAATTAAGAACTTAAAAAATGGTAAGGATAAATTGATAAATTCATGTATTGAGATGGGAGAAGTTCCAGATAACTGGAAAAAACGATTATCGTACCAATATACAAAGAAAATGGTGACAAAAGCAACTGCAATAATTTCAGAGGTATCAGCTTATTAAGTACCCAAAGTAAAATATATTCAAAAATACTCATTTGTAGGGTAATGAAAATAACAGAAGAAAAGATATAGAAATGCCAAAGTGGATTTATGCCAGAAAGATCATATACGGATCAAATATTCAGCTTGAGACAGATCACAGAAAAAAGTTTGAGAGTAAGGAAAAAAGTCTTCTGTGCATTTGTCGACCTAGAAAAAGCGAACTTTGGGAAATCCTAAAAGAGTATGGAGTCAGTGGATGGCAAAGTCAATCGAGGACTTGCAAAAAATGTTGAGCAAACTGAATACAAGCATGAAGAACATGGGCCTCAAAATTAACGTGAATAAAACAAAAACTATAGCGTTTGAAGGAAAAGGTGAGAAAAAAATTTGCAACATTGTCCTGAATGATGAGAGAATAGAACAAGTTCATAAGTACATATATCTTGGTCGTCTATTCACTAGTGACGGACGACCCATGTTAATCTATAAATTCAAATATCTTCTAAAATACCCCATCTACATAAAACACGGTGCATACCAAAGTTGACCAAGACATAGAGGACCATTTACCTGTACCATTTATTTTGACCTTAAGGTCAATTTTCAATGTCATTTAAAGGTCAAGACGATTTTTTGAAAATAGAGATACCTATTTTAGACTGCGGACTCGTAAAGAACGGGAAATTGTACGTGAAAATTGATATTTTAAAATCTTTTATTTTGACCTGTAGAAGGTCATATCAAGGTCAAATATTTAATAAGCGCTTAGAAGCTTTTTTTATTTACTGGGCTTCTGAGCAATCTGAACGTTGAAGGTGCCTTCAACAAGTACAAAATAAGTTGCTATTATTGTTGTTGTTTAAATTACCCACGGACTAACTGTTCGAAGTTGCCTCCGCTGGCTTGAAGACACAAATGCAAACGTCTTTCAAAGTTGTCTACAGTTCGAAGCAAAGTTTGTCTAGGAATGGCTGCGCAAGCTCTTCGAATTCGATCCATCAGATCTTCTCGTGAGAGGCAAAGGGACTCACGATAATCAAGCACCTCAAAGGAAACAGAACTTACTACGTCCACGTCGTTGTTTCCGGGTAACGCTAAAAGTAAGGTCAAGGAACTTCCATTTTTCACAACTTCTTTATTTTAGAAAATGACGTAGACCTTCATAAACCTTGAAACTACACTTAAAGGTCAATTTAGTCAAGGTCGTCGAAATTTGTGTAACTTATCTTGTACATGCTAAAGGCACATTCAACGTTGAGATTACTCAGAAAACCAGTAAATTGACAAAAAGCTTCTAAGCGCTTTTTCACTAACTGACCTTGATATGACCTTCTGCAGGTCAAAATGAAAGATTTTAAAATACCAATTTCCACGCACAATTTCCCGTTATTCACGAGTCCGCAGTCTAAAATAGGAATTTTTATTTTAAAATATCGTCTTGACTTTTAAATGACCTTGAAAATTGACCTGAAGGTCGAGGCTGACAAGGTGGTCAAGGTGGTACACACTTTATATTTTATCGACTTTTTCAAAGCATCTTAAACTTTTACTTTACCCAGAAAACCACGTAAATTCAGAAAAAGGCATCTGATCGTTTTTTGGACATTTGACCTTGATTTTTGACCTCTCCAAGGTCACAAAAACAAGATTTCCATAGTATATTTTTGACGTAAAATTTTCCGCTCTATTCAAACCTGCAGTCAAAAATAGGGGTTTCGATTTAAAAAATCGTCTTGACCTTTAAATGACCTTGAAAATTGACCTCAAGTTCAAAATCAATGGTACAGTTGAATGGCCCCCTATATCCTGGTCAACTTTTGTATGAACCGTTTTTTATGTAGATGGGGTAGTTTAGAAGATATTTGGATTTATAGATTAAAATGGGTCACCCTGTAGATGGGGTGTTAGATAGGCGTATAAACGAGGGTGAGAAGGTTATCGGTAGAACAGGGCCCATTATCAGAAGTAAAAATATATCAAATAAAACTGAAAGAGCAATACATAATTCTATATTTATACCGACTGTAATGTACGGCAGCGAAACGTGGACATATCAAGAAAAGGATAAGAGTAAAATTAACGCGAAAAACATGAAATTTTTGCGCATTATATGCGGCAAAACACTGATGGACAAAGTAAGTAATGAGATAATCCTCAAAGAATGTGGTGTGGAGAAGACACTAGTTGATATATATGATAGAAATTTGCTAAGATGGTTTGGGCATGTTGAGAGAATGAAAGACGAACGACTAACGAAACAAATGTATCAGGGTGAAGTAAATGGCAGTGTGCCCAGAGGCAGACTGCGGAAAGAATGCTTAGAATGTGTGAATGAGACCCTAATTTGAAAAGACATAGGAAGCCATAGAAACACGAAAGCTTGCATGAGAAAATGCATGGACGTGCAGGAAGCTCGACAGGTATGCCAGGATAGAAAAATGTGGCGACAAATAGTTTATAAAAAGAGTCTCAGTGAAGTGAATGACGCCTGAAACAAAAGATCTTTTCATCGCGCCTCTATTGAAACTTCGAGTTTCGGTACCTGTAGAGCGGGTTGAAATACGGTGTTTGCATCCCTAGGGTTGAAACTTCGTTGTCTTTGACAACGGAGTTGTCAACCCCTAGGGCTGAAACAAATTGTTTGAACCCTAGGGATGCAAACACCGTGTTTCAACCCGCTCTACAGGTACCAAAACTCGACTTTTCAATGGATTTGCTATGAAAAATAATATGCATTACAAGGGATCGGAGAACAAGAGATACATGGGTCGCAGTAGTGCTGCGGAAAGAACGTGTTATTTAAATAAATAATGCGGGAATTCTAGATCAATCTTAAAATCTACACAGACCTCAAATTTAGAAGAATTCTAATGCTTTGAATGCTTGGATTTTATAGTTAAGTATTCAATATTTAAATTGAACTTTTTTCAGGTATGTATTAAATTTTTAATTTTTATAACTTGGTAAAAATAGTTGGTCACCGGGAAATGACAAGAAACTCTCTATGTGTATAAAAGTTTCCAACGCCCCACCTCCTTCCCGCCTAGGTCTCTGTTCTGGGATTGCGCCTGCAGATGGGTGGCTAGTTACCCTCCCAAATGTACTCTAATAGTGGTCTAAAATAGTTATTTTTGTTGCCAGGGCACAAAAAGCAAAGCCTCAAAATGCCCAGAAAAATGCCAAATAGCGATTTTATGTCAAATTCATGAACTAAAAAACGATTTTGAATATTTCAATATAAATTATTTTTATTCGATAAGTGACAGGTTTTCAAGCATTTTTGACTGACTTTAAATTGGAAAAACAATTAAGGCCTCGCAAGATATAACATTAGATCAACCAAAATTTGTTTTGCTGGAAGCTTCGATCAAACTCTGAGTATATGCTGATATAGTTTGGTACATAAGATTTGTCATTCAACGATATATATATTCCGATAAAGAGCTGGAAATCTTTGGGCAAAAACCTGTTGTCAAACTATTTTTGTTGATCCAACGTTATCTCTGTCGAGGCTTTAATTATTCTTTACGGAAAAATTTTTATATTATGTCAGCAATGACAGTAAAAGAATGTTTAAAGCATGGATTTGCAGTAGGATTTATTATTAGTATTAAAATTAATAAATCACTTATATAAATCGTTAAAGCAAAGATATTATATACTTGAAATAATTATGTTCGAACTCTGAATATGACGCTAATGAAATAGGATTAATTATGACTAATTGTTAAACTTCTCTAATTTTTTAAAACTTGGATTAAACTTATTTCATTTCCCCGTATTTCTTGCTAACCAAAAATTTGTACGTGAAGTTTTGATTTTGTATAACATCTGAAACTCATGGCGTTACATAAATAATTCAAATATGTGAAAATCCCTGAATCAACGTTACAGTTGGCTGTTTAAAAAACAAAAATTACTTCATTTAAATATATTTTAGTTTAATTAATTTCATTTTTCTGTTTGCACTACACATTTTTCCCTTGTTTAAAAAAGTTTCATATTCCCTGTTAAACATGAAAAGTTAAATCATGCTTCGACGACCTACAGACCATTGAAAAGTCAATTTCAATGGTCTGGAAGTCGTCGAAGAATAATTTAATTTTCCACATTCGCTGGTTTCTCCCAGACGTAAAAAGAAAATAAGGCAACATACCATCTCTCATAGTCTTTCCACATGAAAAGTTAGAATTTTTCAGGACTAATCGATCTTCAGGAGTATCGATCTTTAGGAGTAACATTATTTGTTTAAGATATTTTGCAAATACACTAAAACAATTTTCATTTGTTTAATTTAGTTGTTTTTTGCAAAATCATAAAAAGCTAGTATTTTCTGGAATTAATAATACACCTGATGAATGTTAAGATTATTATTTGTTGTTTAAGACCTTTTGAAATTGTTTAGGCGATTTATAATTGTCTCCTTGATTACCTTTTTTCAATACACAAATTAAGTGCCTTATTAATCCCACAAGAAAACAAAGCTTTTCATAATTAATTGAAACAAAATTTTTAAACAAATAATAGTTGTTTGAATAATTCATGTATAATTCTGAAGAAGAAAAATGCTTAATAATAAACAGCATAGTGTAACAGATTTTGGGAAATTAGAATTTCCTCTACTTTTCTCACGAAAAGCCAGAACTCAATGAGTCTTAATTATTTACAAAATTGTAAGATGTCTTTAAAAAAAAAATAAGACACCTAACGTTAATTAAATGTGACAGAAGTTCCAGAAAATACTAGCATTTCATGATTAAGTTTGGGGAAAGGAACTAATTTTAATAAATGGAAATTGTTCAAACAATTGAAACGTGTCTTAATAAAAAAATATTAGTCCTAACATTTATTCGGTTCCTTGTGATTCTGCAAAGAAGAAATTTGTTTAAATTATACTATACTTACGAATAGAATTTAGAAAAACCGCACAGGTAAAGAAGAGAGAACTAATGAAAAAATGCATTTCCCTTAACAGAAACAATTTATAATCTTTGAAGATTCCGTGAATTTTAGAAGTTCCTCTACTAACATATACTCTTATATACTAACTACTACATCATTACGTGATAATCATGATCAAATATTTTGAAGTGGAGTGTGTAATTGTGTTGTGTCATTGGGTTGAGAATACAAAAACAGTGTAATTACAGATAGTAAAAAGGCCGAACCTTCATAATATTTGACCTAATAATCTTGCCCGTGCTTTTTTTAAATATTAAGTTTTTCTGTTGCTTCCAAAAGATTTGACTTCAAAAATGTTTGTTGAGAAAATTTAATTTAAACACGGAAAAATAATTCATTGTCTGGTATAATTTTTTGTTTAAATTGTGAAAACTGATTCGATGTGAAGGCATTATGGAACCAAAAAAATCTCCTTGGCAGTAAGTAAGTAAGTATACCATTAAGCCATTTCCCTTTTAGGGTAGGCGTGACATACCCGATTCGGGAAGTGTTTCTAGGTGGATAGTTTTCTTGAAGTAAATAACTACTACAAGTGTGGGCTCACCACACCCACGATGTGCCAACAGCACGCAGTATTCTCGAATGGTCACCCATCCAAGTACTAACCGCGCCCAACGCTGCTTAACTTCAGTGATCTGACGAGAACTGGTTTTTTCAGCGTGGTATGGCCGTTGGCAGTGAATTTGGAAAATTCACATTTTGAAGATGTGCGAAATTGATGTCCTATAAAAACTGTTTTTTTTTTTAGCAAGCAGTCTGTATGCGGATGTTAAATTTTTGTATTTTATCTATTTTTTAGCTTTTTTTGTAATGTAATTAAAGTAAAAAAAAACTTTCTTTTTGGGAAAAAAGCAATTTTAATTCTTTTTTCACTTCAACTTGTGCTCAAATCGTCAATTTTTAAATGGTTCAATTAAATTCTCAGGGATTACAGTTCAGGGTGACGTTCGACTGATAGAGTAATCAGAATTTGAAAATGTGTGTTTAGAAAAATTTTTATTTTTTTTTCTGTCGCCGGGAGTAAATTTGAATTTTATACGTCTTCTTGCGTTTAGTTTATCGAAGGAATTTTTAGCAGGCAAAAGCTTCTAGTGACAAAAATCGGAGAAAGGTATCATAAAGTTTTTTCAGAAAGTTTCAGATCGTAAGATTTAATACTTTAGGAGCAGTAATGATTTTATTTTATGACAGCCCTTGAGTTTTCGAGTGCAACTATAGGCTCCAGGTCTGACCGCCGCGCCAAGTCACGGTGTTTTGCTAGTGACTTTTTGCTTATAAGGCGATATTTTTATTAGTGAACACAAGTTTAAGAAAAGTAAGTTTACAAAACACTCATGAATTTTATTAAATTTTTTTGCATTTTTTCGCTTGTAATATTTGGATCAAAATATAGGATACTCTAATGTACCTTGAGACCTTGAGAATTCTTTTTCTGAACAAACCTGTGTACACGTTTTTTGCACATTATCTAATAATATTTTTAAATAAGAACAGATCAGTTATTTCTCTAGTTTTTCTCTAGACATTACACATCTAAACAAATCTTCCCGCTGCCCTGGCATATTCTCATTGCACGCCGCGCGCGCGGCTTGCAAGTTTAAGCGAGTCTATGGCGCGCACCTGTTGGATCTCGCGCTCCACGCCCGGTCATTGTACACATCCACCACATTTTTGCATAGTACTTTCAAAATTAAAGGTCAAACCATCGACGAGTGAAATTTAGTGCTTGTAAATTTTCTTTTTACATTCTCATTCTAATGAGAAGGTATTGGTTTTATGTAAAATTTGACATAGTCGGTTTTCATCAAATCTCCACGTTTTGAGACCCCCTGAGCTAGAAAAAACGATTTTTACGAAGGTGTCTGTCTGTCTGTAGTCTGTCTGTCTGCCTGTCTGTCTGTAGCCACGATAACTTTCGAAAAAATGATCAGATTTGATTGAGCTTTGGCACACTTTTTTATGGCCGAAAAGTAGAGAACGAGTTCGTTAACCAGCTATTTTGGATGAAAATCCAAAAAGTGAGCACATTTTGAAAATTTTTGAGACCACTTTTTTGGAAGATTTGAAAATTCTATGTACGGTTATTAGTAGTACGCAAAATGAGGAACAAAATATTCTCATGACTTTTCGTGATAAAAAAAAAATTACTGGAGTTATAGCATTTTCAAAATTCCAAAAAACAAACGAAAATGAACATTTTAAGCCGAAAAACGCACGATATGAAAAAAAGTCAAGAGGAGAAAAACGTTGATTCCTGAACACCCTATAATATTTTCATAACAACTTTTTTAATTTTTTGAAAAATAAAAAATTCAAATTTTGATCGCACAAAAAATTAATGAAAAATCAAAAAAGCCATTTTGCTGTAAAACTATGCAAGATACCAGAAAAGATCGTCTCACCAAAATTGTGCACCTAAAAAAGATCTACAAATTTCTTATCATTCACTTTTTGATATGACGCGTAGTTTTTGTTTTATTCGTAAAAAACAGCATTGAAAATAGAAAAATCAAATTTTTAGACGAATAACACGAGCTACGAAAAAAATGACAAGAACAAAATTTGTTCATCCAAGGAAGAGGTACAAATTTGTTGCAAATCATGTTTCGATAGGATGCGTAGTTTTTGTTTTATTCGTGAAAATAACATTGACAGTCAAAAAAAAAATTCAAATTTTTTTTAAAACAATGCAAGGTACGAAAACAGATAAATGAACAAAAATTGTTCATTCAAAAAAGATTTACAAACTTGTAATCAATTTTTGTTGTAAGAATATATTCAAAATTAAAAAATTAACTTTTTTTAAAAACGGCACAAGCTAAAATAAAATTTTAACTAATAAAATTTGTCGCCTAAATTATATCATTATTTTTCATTTGAAATCAAATACAAATTTAGTAATTTGTATATGAAGAACATATAACACGAAGCACAAAGTGCGCGCTCAGTGTATTTACCAAATCGCACGCCGTAAGTGCGCTCAAACTTTTTTGTTTCTATCATACGGTTCAAATGATTTTCAAATAAAATATCGAGCGCGAAGCGCGAGTGTCTGGATGAGAATGTGTTTCTTAAGGTCGATAGAACCTTGAGTAAATAAAGTTCCTTTTCAGTCTAAAATAAAAATAAATTTAACAATCACTTAATATGTAGAGGTTTTGATAATTTTATAATATTTGCAAACAAACTTTTTCTTTTCATCGAAGTCGAACACGAAGTTCAAAAATCTAGAGGAGCCTAGCCTAAAGCGCGATGCAAATACGCCCGAGCGCGTAGCGCGAGGTGAACACATAATCGAGCGCGAAGCGCGAGATAAATATATGATCGAGCGCGAAGCGCGAGATGCAACAGTCGCGCGCCCTAGGCGCGCTTAAACTTTCGAGCGAAGCGCGCCATGAGAATGTGCTCTTTCGGCTTTTAACGAACACATTCTCATCACGTGTCTCGTGAGAAAAAAAAGTTGAAAGAAAAAATTTGAGATCTGATTCAAAAACGATTTCGTTATTGAACATTGTATTGTACCTAGTGTCGTTTGTCCAAAAATTTTAATTTTTTAATTTTTAATGTTGTTTTTACGAATAAAACAAAAACTACGCGTCAAATCGAAAAGTGAATTATAACGGATTCGTAGAATCGTAGAAATAGAAACTCGTTCTTTCCTTTTATGCCTTAAAAATGTGCGCCAAAGCTCAATACAATCTTATTTGTCTTTTGAAAGTTATCGTGCCTACAGGATACAGACAGACACAACATACATACATACAGACACCTTTGTAAAAATCGTTTTTTTCTGACTCAGAGGGTCTCAAAACGTGGAGATTCGATGAAAACCGACTAAGTCAAATTGTACATAAAACCAATACTTTCTCATTAGGATGAGAATGATAAAATTCCTCTCTAGCTCCGCTTGGATCCCCTCCCTAGCTCCCAACTGAGCTAGAGACTAAGTTAAGACTAAGTACACTGTTAGAAAAATCTGCGTATGAGGTTTAATATGCATGTGTGTGAAGAAAATATGCACTACCGCTACTGAAATGTACCATACATTAGTGTGGTGAATTTACTCTCTTAAAATGAACCAGTGAAATCTCGCTGGCTGAAACAGCCAGAAGTGTGTCACTGACAATCAGTGAGAATTCACTGGTTCATTCAGTGGAGTTCCGGCACTGGTTTAATCAGTGAGGTTCACTGGTTTCTCAGTACCAGTAGTCATCTGGTCGTACGCCGTGTCGTCTGTCAGCTGTTTATGTATGACACTTATCATTCATCACTATTGTGGTAACAGTTGTAAAATTATCTTTTGAAAACCGCACTTTACTCTCACAACAATAAATAAAGGCCGTGCTGCAATATAATAGGATATAATATGTTGCGCCTAATTGTGGGAAGACTCGTCGTTATGTCAACGTGTTGCGTCGCTCAAAGTCAAACCCAAATGGCCAGGGGCCTCCTACTATCAAGCGAAAGATATTATATCCCCTGCTCATTGCAGGCAGGCGCCAAATATTTATAAAACAAACACTAGTACACAATAAGGTTCGTTTTCATTCGAGAAATGCCAAGACCTGACCGGCGAAGCGCGCGTACCAGGTGACTGGAGGTTCATGTCTGCCCGCGTGGAGCGCTATATCACTGGTTCAATATATCATTTGACGTCACTTGTAGAACCAGTAGCGCTATTTTAGTTGTATCACTTACTGGTTCATCCAGTCAAAGTGGAAAAATCACTGGTCCACCAGTGATAATTCAAAATACTGATTAAACCAGTGACAATTTCACTGGTTCAGTTTAAGAGAGTAATATATGTGCGTGAAAACTCAAAGTGCTTTCCTTTCTTTAAATCTTGTCAAATATGCGCAATTAAATTAATAATCTAGAATTCGTTGACTGAATTTGTATTGATAATGAAAGTGCAATGTACGGTTGGAACTTTTACCTAAATTCGCTCTAAATGGCAAAAAATTTCATGCGAATACAGTTGATTGTAAGTTAAGTCTGTTATTTACTTGCTTAATAGAACTTTTGGACTTGGAATCCAATTCTTTTTTTGATTAAAATGAAGAAAGTATCATGTTTTATTATTTAGAATCAAAAATTACTGTTAAACTTATTTTGAAATTGTGTGAAATGGAATTATCTGATTTTTCTTGTAAGTGATGAACATGAATGTATATGTAGTTTAATATACACGCTCCTAATCACGATTTCATATGCTTGATGTATTAGTTTTAATACACATAGGTATATTAAATTTAATATTATTTTCAACAGTGTAGATCTAAGTAGAAACTATTAAAATACACTGTTCAACAAACATAACATAAAAACTCAATTACACATCCAAGTTTAAAAAAGTTTTTCAGTCTTAATTGAATAGTTTTCACTTGCTCAAAAGTGATTAAATAAAACATTAGAGAATTTTCAATTCATATTCAAATGGAAAATCTACCTCCAATGAATCGAGGCAGCAAGCGAAAGATTGACAAGAGAACATGAGTGCGAAATCTACAAGAAACTTGTAAAAACAAAGTAAAAGTTTAAATAATATTTTTATTCAAATAAGGAATTATAATTATTCTATCTACTTCCGACAAATAAATTGTAAACAATTTCTGCTTTGTATATCTCATACTTCAAAACTTTTAAGGACTTCACTGTAAAAACTATGGTTCCATTTTAATTGAGCATCACTTTTTTAGCGTCCTGTTATAATACCAAATCGTCTTGTTTTGATGCCAACGTTCGTACTATTTTACTTTGCTAACTTCAGATTGAAAAGTGGTACGTACTAGAGAACTAAAATAATGCATAGGGTGTATTGTTTCAATTGCTTGCAACTTCATGCTTTTATGAGAATTCTTCATTGTTTAAATTTTCTTTTACTTTTCAAATGTGATAGAGAAAATAGAAAAGGGGAAAAAGGTGGCATTATTTTAAAAAGAGGGAACTGGTGAATAAATATGTAATTATTACATACTAATAAATATAATAAATATTAATTATTTATTTGAATATAAGACAACGTTTAAATTGAAAATGATGCATAGAATTAATGTTTTTAATTGTAAAAGTTACATAAGTTTGTAAAGTCGTTTTGAATTATTATTCAGTAATGAAAAATTCATATTACAATGATTGAAAAGTAATGAGGTGGATGTTCTTCCGAAGGTCCTTCCTGGTAGCCTAGGTGCTTAAATCACATCTTTCTCGAGGAAGTAGGGTTAAGGGCTGAAATTGGAGATACCCGGATGGCTTTTCAAAGGTCGTACTGTTTCAATGGCTAATCCTAGTAGTCTAGGTGTTTAAATCACATCTTCCTCGGGAAAGTAGGGTTAAGGACTGAAATTGGAGATACCCGGATGGCTTTCCACAATAAGTGTATTTGGATATTATTTTTTATTTTTAAAAAGCTATTTAATTACATAATAAAATCATGACAAATTTTTTTAATCGTTATTTTTATCTAATTGAATAGTTTTTAGAAAATAAAAAATAATGTGCAAACACACTTACATTAAAAAATATTTATTTTTTTAATTATTGAAGAAATAAAGTTTCGTACTATGCAATTGGTACTATTGTTTGGCCCTCGGCTTGCAGACATCTTAGATTTCCGCCACTTACCCTGAAATACCTAATTTAGATATAATATTTTTATTAATAAAAAGCTATTTCAATCATGAAAACTTACAAGGAAAAATAGTTTTTGTCTAAATAAAAAAATAAAGTTTTGTCCCATGCAATTGGTATTATTGTTTGGCCCTCGGTGTGCAGACATCTCGGAGTCTTGGATTTCGCCCACCCAAACCTGAAATACCTAATTACGACTTGTTACGATCCTGAAGATCCTGAATTTCATTCACGAAGTAGTATAAGGAGATCCCACTCCCGGAAAATTTGGACGCGTGGATTCGGATTTAGTTAGTTTGCATCGCTCGTAGCGCCTCTTGCGGGAACATGCATACATACATACAGATCTACATACATACAGGCAAACACATTCGTACAATCTGTGTTTCGTGACAAGCATGTATGCGTTTGTTTATACCCGGCTTACACTATTGGCCACGCCATTTGTAAATCTTGTATTTCAACGCTTTTCCGCAAGCGGCGCTGCGAACGATGCAAACTAACTAAATCCGAATCTATGCGTCCAAATTTTCCAAAGACCGCACGGGAGTGGGGTCTCCTTATACTACTAGGTGATTTCATTTGACAGATTTAGGTTAGGTTTATACCGGCGTGTTCACACGACGTGCTTGCGTGTTAGATTCACATCTCGTTGATTATTTCTATGTACTTAATTGAGTTAAAACTATAAACGATTATCATTAATTCCTTATAAATGTTTTTTGGAAATTATGCTTATTCTGTTAATTAAACTCGAAGCAAATGAACAGAGAATCCGAATCCGAGGTTAAAAAGACCCCAGCACGTCAGGATTCTGACATAACCTCAAAAAACCTCATAAAAAATATTTTTCCGGGTCTGGAGGTCAGACCATGTTTACTATATGTTTTTGGGGTCGCTGAATCCGAATCCGAGGTCCGAAAACCCCAAGCACGTCAGGGTTCTGAAGTAACCTCAAAAAACCTCATAAATTTTTTTTTTAAGACCGGGGGTCAGACCATGTTTATTATATGTTTTTGGGGTCACTGAAAAAATCGTCTGTTTTTCAAGTGCCCTCCCCGTGAAGAATAACCCATATAATAAATATAATTATTATATCTATATGTTACAAAAAAAGTAATATGATACATCATAAAATATTATTTTGTATTACAAATAACGAAATGATATATGTTTAAAATCAAATAGACTTTCTAACCAAGCTAAAATATATTTGAAAATTTTGAATAGAGCCGTGCAGTCGTTTATTCGAATTTTTAATACAAATTCAAGAACGCTTGGAACATTGGATTTTTCGAAATAGAAAAAAATTTAACTGTACATCAAACCGCCTTGATTTCCTTGAATTATTACAATTTTTAAAATCAAAATAACTTTTTTTTGTGTAAAAATGTATCAAAAATTCAAGTAGAATCTTCGAAATTCGACTTGTTCGAATATTCGAATAAATCGAATTTCAAATATTCAACTTGAGGTTTGGAGTCATTTTTTTACAAAAAAAAGGAGTTATTTTGATTTAGAAATTTTAATAGCTTAATAAATCAAACCTTTTTGATGTACATTTAAATTTTGTTCTATTTCGAAAAAAACAACTTTCCAGGCGTGTCTAAATTTGTATTACAAATTCGAATAAACGACTGCACACCTCTAATTTGTATAGTCACTCTCGAAGAAAGACCATTAACGAATATTTTCATCTTTGGCAACTTATTTTTCGAAGTCTTTAATAAATTACGAATTAGAATTAGGTTTCAACTAATTTTGATAATTTCTTTTTCTGCATATTAGCTTTTTTTTTGGAATCAGCTAAAGAAATTTTAGCAAACTGGCGCATTCTATTCTGCAAATATAAGTGAAAAGTGTAGGCCAAAACTTCCTTTCCATGTTCTGCACAAGAAAAGCAAAACTTGAGTTTAGAAAAATCATTCAAGACTAAGTCAAAAACATGACTTTGCTTGCAATGCAGAGAAAACGAGTTTTCGATTGATTTTATAAAATCAAAGAGTTTAAAATTCGGGTACTGGAGATTGTAATTTTGATCTAAAGTGATTAATTTTGCCACTGCATGATTAATTTGGATTTGACCTACACTTTCGTCGCTTGCAGAATAAAATAGTGCGGATTTGCAATCAACGCAGTTCCTCTTTTAATTTTTGACAAATTTGACCTGTAATGTAATACATTAAACAAGGATTGTGAAAATGGCCCGGTGCAGTTTTCTACTACTGTTTTTATGTTTATCGCATTAATTATGCCGATGTGTATCGCTGCGGGGTGAAAATCAAGTTAAAAAAGTGAACTCGGAGAACCTGAAGATCCTCAATATGAAAAAAATTAATTTTTCCGTCGTTTCGATAGACCCAGCTATTAAAGCTTTATGGCAAAAAGCTTTAATTCTGAAAAAATTTACCGTGAAAGCTGGCCAGTTCGTTTATAGTAAACATTTTTTAAAGGAAGACATTCTCTACGAGAAAATGCGAAAAGGACCCGATGGCACTAGTTTGTTAAAGGTAAATAATTATATATTTACTGTAAAATCGGAATCAAAATTTACAAATAAAATAAAATAAAATTCTTTTTTATTCAATAAACTGCATTATTAGGTATTTTCACTTACTACTCGTTTCAAAAAAATTCGGTTTGTTTTCCCGCCAGCAAGTGCAACAACAAACACAATTTATTCATATTTTTAGTAATTTTCAGAATAAAAAATATGTACCAAGTTAGTCTAGTCAATGTCTTCTTTGAGTAGGATACAAAAAAGTGGCGTTAATTTCAGGATTAAATTAGAAGGCTACAAAATGTATGATACTAACCTCAATTTTCCTTCTTTAACAATTCATGCGACCAAAATCTTAAATTAATGTTACTTTTTTTAAACGAGTAGTAAGTGAAAATACCTAATAAATACAGTTTATTGAATAAAAAAGTATTTACTTTTGTTTTATCTTTAAATTTTGATTTCAGTTTTACGGTAATTACATAATCACTTACCATTCTCAAAATAGTATCATTAGGTCCTTTTAGGATTTTCTCGTGGAGAAAGTCTTTTTGCCATAAAGCTTTAATAGCTGGGTCCTCCGGAACGATGAAAATATTATCTTTTTCATATTCAGGTTCTTTGAGTTCACTATTGTAACCCGATTCGCACCCGGGATCGATACACTTTGGCATAATTAATGTGATGAATAAACTTAGAAACACCAGTAGAAAACTCCACAGGGCCATTTTCACAATAATTTTATTAAGAAACCGTTTTATTGTTACATTTTTAAGATAATCACGACTCTACATGACGAAAGCCATATAACCGTCAAAACAACACGAAAAAAGTTACAGTGACAGCTCGCGGACGTTTGACGTTCCCATGTGCTACGTTACGTCATTGAAATTTGATCCTCACTTCAGTCCTGTTTTGATCCAAAAAAGTTGTACTAAAACGTCATTTATCGGCATCAAAATAAAGTGGCATTAGAATGGAGCCACCCGAGACTATATTTTTGGAGGACTGTTTCAATGCCGAAAACTAGCCTTGAAATGATACTTTTTTTTTACAGTGTTATTAATTGAAACATTAATATACAATAGTTAGTTAGGTTTTTCAGATGTAAAGCAGATAGTAAACCCAAAAATCGATCGTTCATCACAAACTAAAATCGTTATTGCTTATAACCTATTCAATATTATTATCTTAAACTTTTCAAGAAAGTTGATCATACCTTTCTCCGAATTTGTCTTGAAAGTCTGACTACTCTTTTATTCAAAGGATACCCTAAGAAGCAATCCCTGAGGATTTGATTGAAATATTAAAAAAAAACTGACGGTCTGAGCACGAGCTGAAGTGAAAAAAGGTGTAAAATTAATGTTTCCCAAAAAGACAGTTTTTTTCCTTTAATTTGAAAACTAAAAAATAGACTTGTGCAGTCGTTTATTGGAATTTTCAATACTTTAGAGACGTCTGGAACGTTGAATTTTTCCAAATACAAAAAAAATCAACTTTACATCAAACCGGCTCGATTTCTTTAGATTATTACAATTTTTATTTCTTTAAATTGTGATAATCTAAAATATTAGGCAGGTTTGACGTAAAATTAGATATTTTTCTATTTTGAAAAATCCAATGTTCCTAGCATATCTAAATTTGTATTGAAAATTCGAAAAAACGACTGCACACCTCTACTGAAGAAGCTCAAACTTTTTTTCGAAGTAAAAAAAGATGCAAAGTAAAATTTAACATTCAGATAAAGCGTTCAAAAATTAAAATTTAAACATTTTTTTGAAGCCTTCAGGGTATTTCGATTTTGCCAGAGATAATGTTATGTGCGCTTATTGCAACCGGGCCCTTAATTTCAGAATTATACGAAGCATGTACCGGAATTTGTAATCGGTAACACGGATTTATAAAATACCGTTATTTTCATATCTGAATAATTAATTTTATATCTAATGTACTAATATTTTTACTTATTTTCATTTAATAATACTTTGGCATTACAATAATGAACAAGTAAAAAATCACAAGTTTCTTTCATTAATTTTTATTTAATATTCAATATTTTGTTAAAAAGATTAAATATGTGAATACATCTAATTTTTTCATTTCGAAGCAATAACTTGTAAATGCTTTATGTTGGTGGAGGTGACGTAGCTTTTTTATCAGTTTCGCAATGTTGTCTTCTTATCGTTTCAATAAGGTTGAAAATATTACACAATCGCGTTCTTCTATTAAATTTTTATATGGCTAAAATTATTACAAAAAAATATATAAAAAATCTGCTTAGATAAAAAGAAGAAATTTACTTGCAAATATTATAAAATTGACCAAATCTCTACGTTCTGAGTGATTGTTAATTTTTTTTATTTTATATTAAAAAGGAAGATTATTTACTTCAGGCTCTATCGGCCTCAAGGAACTCATTCTCATTACAATAGCCGCACACTTTTTTAAAGTCGAAAGAAAAACGCTTAATTGCATAAGAAACTGTTTTGGTTTAACTTACTGAAAATGCTACCAAAAAATCGAAAATTCCATTTCTGCTCAAACAGTGTTTGTTTTATTCATAAAAAACTATATGTAAAAAAAGTCTACATTAAAAGCGAGATAAGCCATATTTGTGAAAAACTTTTATCTCTCTCAGGAGCCTTGATAAATCGAAAGTTTACGAAGCTTTTAAATATACCTCGGTCCGGGAATGCTTCTTCAGATATTGCAAAATAAAATACAAACTTAATTTTTTATCATAATGTTAATACTTATCTCTTATTTTGCGTTATTCTTTATTCACAGTTACCCTAAGAAATGTATTATTTCAAAAAATGTATATTGTTATATTTTATAATGATATTGAAAGAAAGGTTTCTTTATTATTTGGTTTTCATAATTAAAATAACTATATGGTTGAAAATAGATGTATTTTGTTGAAAATTCGTCTCTTTTGATGAAATATTATTATTTTTCTTTGAAAATCGCTGAAAATTTACCGATTTTGTTGAAAACAAAATTTTTTTAAATTAATTTTTTCAACTATACCATTTGTGATTGAAAATTTAACTATTTTTGTAAAAATTTGCTTTTTTTGTTGCAAATTCATCTTTTTGGTTTAGTCTTTGATTCTTTATCAATTTTTTACGAAATAAGAGCGGTTATTCATTGAATTATTTTATAATATGTATGTGATAATTAACATTCTAATTATTATAAGATTTTTCCTTCATAAAAAGGCAACGTGTTATGTCATATTTAAGACTAATAATTTGTTTCCAGAAATTTTTCTTTCATAGCTCGCGTTGCTTGGCTGGAAATGAGAATTTTCTATTTTATGGCTCAAAAGTAGAATATTCTATTTTTCAATCGCATTTTCTTTGCTTGAAAGAAGAACAGTGAGTCTTATCAAAAAATATTTGAGAGTCACTTTGCAGGTATTTTAAAATGTACAGCATTTTTAATGTTTAAAAGGAGTGAGCCTCATCAGAAATAGGTTGAAACAGATTTTGTAGACCTTCTTAAAAGCAACAATTTGCTGTTTGGATTTTTTTCGCATGTTGCGTAATTTTGCCGGAAAATACAATTTTTGATTTTTGAAACAGTATTATCAAAATAAAAATGAAAACTATTTATGATTAAAACAAAAACTACGCTTCCTATCCAAAAATTATTCATGACGAATTTGTAGCTCATATTGGGTGAGCAACTTTTGTTTATTCCTTTTTTTCATAGCTTGTGTCCTTTATCCAAAAATTTACTTTTTACATTCTCATTTTATTTTATTTTTTTACGATTAAAACAAAAACTACGCATTTCATCGAAAAATGATTGGAAATGAATTTCTAGATCTTTTTTTGATGTGCAATTTTTGTCAATTAATTTTTCTTTCGTTCCTTGCGTCGTTGTTCCCAGAATTTAACTTTTTTTATTTTGAATATTATTTTTCACGATTAAAACAAAACCTGCGTATTCCATCAAAAAATGATCAGAAACAAATTTATAGATCTTTTTTGTGTGAACAACTTTTGTCTCCATATTTTTTTCCGTAGCTTGTGTCTTTTGTCCAAAAATTTAATTTTTTAATTTTCAATGTTGTTTTTTACGAATAAATTAAAAATTACACATCCTATCAAAAAGTGATACATAAAAAAATTGTAGATCTTTTTTGGGTGCATAATTTTTGTTCATTTACCTTTTTTTGTATCTGGCATGGTTTCGCCGCAAAATGGAATTTTTTGGTTTTTCATTATTTTTTATGTGATCAAAATTTGAATTTTCGGTTTTTCAAGGAAATTCAAAAAGTTGTTATGATAATCTTGTATACCTATCAAAGAGAAACATTTTTCTTCTCTTGACTTTTTTTCATGTCGTGCGTTGTATGGCTAAAAATTTTCATTTTCGTTTGTTTTTTTGAATTTTGAAAATGCTATAACTCTGATAATTTTCTTTTAATCAAAAAAAGTTGTGAGGATTAATTGTTCGTCTTTTCGAGTATTATGAATGGCCGTACATCGAATTTTTAAAATTTGAAAAAAGATTTTGAAAATGATATAACTTTTTGAATTTTCATCGAAAATAGCTGGCTGAAGAACACGTCCTTTCTTTGTATGCCTTGAAAACGTGTGCCAAAGCTCAATCAAATATGATTAGTCTTTCGAAAGTTATCGTGCATACAGGATTCAGACAGATAAACATACATACATGCAGACAGACACCTTTGTAAAAATCATTTTTTCATACGTATAGTATAATTATTACCATCAGTACGGTAACTTAATTTTGCGTCCGCAAAAAATAGGCGTACGATTATTTTCGATATACATATATTTTTAATGCCCATTAGAGCGTATCAAACAACAAAATCTCACACATTCTCATCGCGCACGGCTCGCAAGTTTGAGCACGCCTATAGTGCGCGCGGTTGTTGTATCTCGCGCTTCGCGCTCTTTAATAAATTTACATTGCGCTTCGCGCTTGCTAATGTGTGTACCTTGCGCTACACGCTAGGATACTTTTTGCCTCGCGCTTCGCGCTCGGCTTTTCTCGGTTTTCCCATATCGTGCTCGGCTTAGATAAAAAGAAGAAATTGACTTGCAAATATTATAAAATAGATAAAACCTCTACGTTTTAAGTGATTGTTAAATTTGTTTTTATTTTAGATTAAAAAGGAAGTTTATTCACTTAAGGCTCTATCGGCCTTAAGGAATAGATTCTCATTACAATACCCACACACATTTTTGAAGTCCAAAGAAAAACGCTTAATTGCTTAAGAAACAGTTTTGGTTTACCTTACTGAAAATTCTACCAAAAAATCGAAAATTCCGTTTCTGGTCAAACAGTGTTTGTTTTATTCATAGAAAACTATATTTAAATTTTTTTACATAAAACCAATATCTTCTCATTAGGATAACAATTTATAAATTCGATTTTTTGTTTATTTTGTAATGTAATTTTTCACGATTAAAACAAAAACTATGCGTCCTATAAAAAAATAATTTAGAACAAATTTGTAGATCTTTCTTGGATGGATAATTTTTGTGCAGTCATCTTTTTTCGTATCTTGCATAGTCTGAAAGCAAAATGGAATTTTTTATTTTGATTTTTTATGTTTCATGGGGTCAAAATTTGAATTTTTGACTTTACAAGAGAATTCAAAAAATTGTTATGATAATCTTGTAGGGCTTGCAAAAAGCAACGTTTTTCTTCTCTTGACTTTTTTTCATATCGTGCGTTGTTTGGCTTAAAATGTTGATTACCGTTTGTTTTTTTTTGGATTTTGAACATGCTACAGTGGAAACCACCCTACAGTAGATAATGATTTACAGTAGATAATCTTAATTAACTGGAAAACTGACAAAAAATTTTCATTACTTTTGTTAGTATAAAGTTTCTGCAAGGATACTATATTTTCTAACGAAGTTTCATAGAAATTTTATAATTAATTATTGCGTAAGAGAAAAAAATCAGTTGTTGACCTGAAAAAAAATTTCACCTCTTCTTTATTCATATTTTTTAACTAAGTATACTAATGATATATTATAATTATCCAGAATTGAGTATTCTGTCTTGTCCAGGAGCAATACCAGAAACGATTATCTATTGATGGATAAAGGTGTCAAAATCGTACCCTTGACCAGGCCTAATAAAAATGTTTAATACAGCTAATTAATTAATTTCGTGATATTTTTTTCTATAAGAATACTCAACTGAATATGTTAGCTTTATTTAACAACGATAATCTTTCTTTATTTTTGGAAACTGATGTAGTTAAATACTGTCGAATTTTTTCCTATCTACTGTAGGGTGGTGTCCCGTAACTCTGATAGTTTTATTTTTATCGAAAAAAGTCGTGAGGATAAATTGTTCAGATTTTTGAGTACTACGACTTTCCGAACATAGAATTTTGAAGTTTTGAGAAAACATTATTTCAAAAATTTTGAAAATGCTCTAACTTTTTGAATTTTAATCAAAAATAGCTGGCTAACGAACTTGCCCTTTTCTTTTAGGGCTTAAAAAAATGTGCCTTAGCTCAATCCAATCTGATCATTTTTTCGAAAGTTATGGTGCCTACAGACAGACTACAGACAGTCAGACACCTTGGTAAAAATCGTTTTTTCTAGCTCAGTGCGTCTCAAAATGTGGAGATTTGATGAAAACCGACTAAGTCAAATCTTACATGAAACCAATACCTTCTCATCAGGATGCGAATGTAAAAATAAAGTTCTTCATTTTGAGTTCTAATAGAGATGAAAATTTTCTTTTGAAAGTCAGAAAACTATCCTAAAGTTTCGTTTAAAAAAATGTTTTCTATCCCCGCATCGTAGATATACAGTCAAAAAGCGCTAAAAGTGACACACTTCTTCTTATATAATAAATAAACCATTTTTTGATGAGATCTAAGTTACCAACAAAAAAATAGTTTAGAGCAAGTAAATTTGTACTTGCATAGCGAAAATCCTTTTTAACCCATTTTTTACCCTAACTAAACGATCCTAAAATTTCTTAAATCTTCAAAAATCGACTTTTTCGCTACATTCTTAGAGTTATATACATTTCCTAGAGTATTTGAACTATGATATGATGTGATAAATGTTATTATAATGAAATATATTTCAACAATAATATATTAGGAGGGTCGATAATAAAATCATTTTTATAGACTTTGAATGACAAGAAAATATCTTAAACTGAAATATTACTTTCAATTTCAAAATACAAAATATTTTCTGCTTCTAAATCAAGTAAAAATGTATTCTATTGTACCGTAATATATTTAAAACACATTACCGAGAACATATATTGCACATTTAATCGGCAAATTGTCGAGAAAATTGATATAACTTAGATCTCATAAAAAATGGTTTAATTTTCAAATGAGCAGAAATGTGTCACTTTTAGTTCTTTTTGACTATATCTACGAAGCGGAGATAGATTGAAGAAATTTTTCCTAAATATTATATGTAATAATATTATACATAAGAAATAGATTCATAAATAAATATAACTTATTAATCAAAAACTACGTCACACTACCAGGGCCGACGGGTAACAATTTTTGCGACGCTTTGTGACGTAGGGGGGGGGGGGGGTAACGTAGAATGTGACAAACATATAAAAAATATAAATGTGAACAACAGTTTAAAAAAAATCTATGAATCAGTAATTTTCTTTGACAAGTAAAGCATCTAAATACAGACTTAACACTCTCTCCTATTCCTTTCTTTCTCCCTTTTTTAAAAAAGAAATCCTCCTTTTTCCCCTGTTTTCAGGAAACTTCCCCTTTTTCTCGTTTTTTCGCTGAAATATGAACTGAATAAATAAAATCCAATAAGAAAATCTAAGTCTTTTTTCTTAAAAGTGAATTTTTTTATTAAAAATACTACTATTATATTTTTGGTTCAGAATTCATCTGTTTTGATTAGAAATTCTACTGTTTGGCTAAAGATTTAACTATTTTGTTGGAAATTAATTTTTTTTTTAAATCAATCTTTCAAAATTTATATTTCACTATTCCGTTTTTAGTTTAATATTCAACTGTTTGGTGGAAAATTAATGATTTTGTTGAAAATTGTACTGTTAGGTAGAAAAGTCTTTTTGGCTTAAAAAATCAACTGTTTTGTTAAAAATTCATCTGTTTGGGTTGAAAATTCTATTGGGTTGATCAAAAATTTGAATTATTATGTTAAAAATCAACTTTTTGTTTAAAATTCATAGTATCGGGTAGAAAACTCAACTGTTTTGTAGATAATTCACCTCATTGTCTTGAGAATTCAGCAAATTGGTTGAAATTTTTTTTCCCCTGAAATTAAAAAACTTTCTTGGTTTAAAATTTATCTCTTTTGGTAGAAATTATATATTTTTTAATTAAAGCGTTTACTGTTTGGTTACAAATTAATCTGTTTTGTTAGAGGATTCAACTCTTTTCTTGGAAATTCATTTTTTTTTACTTGAATATTCAAATAAAACAAAAACTACACACCCTATCAAAAAGTGACCCACGAGAAATTTGTAGATCTTTTTTGAATGCACAATTTTAGTCCAGCCATCATTTGTCGTATCTTGCATAGTTTGACCGTAAAATTGATTTTTTGGATTTTTCATTATTTCTTGTGCAATAAAAATGTGAATTTTCGATTTTTCAAGAAAATTCAAAAAGTCATTATAATAATCTTGTAGGGCGTGCAAAAAGAAACACTTTTCTTGTCGTGACTTTTTTTCGTGTCGTGCGTTGTTTGGCTGAAAATGTGAATTTTCGTTTTTTCTTTTGGATTTTGAAAATTCTGTAACTCGGAAAATTTTCATTTTATCGAAAAATGTCATAAGAATAAAATATTTGAATTCTCAATTACTATAAGCAGCCGTACATATAATTTCCAAATTTTGAAAAAAACGGTCCAAAAAATTTTCAAAATGCCCTCACTTTTTGAATTTTCATCCAAAATGGCTGCCTAACGAACTTGACCTTTAGTTTAGGAGACTAAAAGAGTATACCAAAGGCCAGTCAAATCGGTCAATTCTTTCGAAAGTTATCGTGTTCACAGACAGACATACAGACAGACAGACACATTCGTAAAAACCTGTTTTTTGGGTTCAGGGGGTCTCAAAACGTGGACATTTGACAAAAAACGGGGGGGTCAAATTTTACACAAATCTAATACCTTCTCTAGATGAGAATGTAATATAAAAAATTGAGAACTGCACACTTTTTGCTACCAGCAAGGTATAATCTTTAATAATGTATATAACTAAATAATTATTGTAACTTATTCCAGATGAAATAATGGGTAAATAGATTCATTCCAATCTATTTTGCCAAAGTTGGTTGTGGTCTCATTTTTAAAAATGTTGATACTTCATTAAAATAATTATTAACGTTTTCGGTATTTATTTGTCACGTCAATTTATTATCCATTTTTTCAACACTTTTAAAGTGTTATTGAAATCGCAGTGTTTAATTTTAGAAATTAAAACTTACCGTATAAGATTCATGTTATATTACACAGCCGGTCAGAAGTTTTAGTTCACCTCTTTTTCGATGAGATTGATTAAGTTCTCCTAATTTTAATTATGTCAAAGCTAAAAAATTTTCTCTCTAAAGGATTAAGTGCTCTCAAAATTCTGTATAAAATGAGCCCAGGATGAAGCGTATTTTTCTATGTTTCAAGTAGAGATTGCAAAAATAGTGTAAATTTCAATCTTTTCTTAAATTTGAGGTAATATCTGAAATAATCAACATTTTGAAAAGTTCGTAGGCACATTTTAAAGCTATTTTTCCTATCACAGTACAAGAACTTTAAGTTGTATCTGTTGTAATGTCGTTGTAACTGTAAGTTGTAGCTGTTGTTCTTGCACTGCCATAGGACATTTTTTCAAAATTGTGCTTATAGGCTGTTGCGAATCTAGGGAAAAATAAGTTCAAAATGAGCATAAAAACATTTAAAAATATTGATGATTAAGGACGTTATTGAAAATTTAAGAAAACATTGAAATGTACAATATTTTTGCAATAATTACTTAAAAAATGGACGAATTGGCTTCATCCTGGGCTCATTTTATAGGAAATTTTGAGAGCATCGAATTATTTAAAAAGAATAAATTTGAGCTTTGATGTAATTAAAATTAAGAGAACTTAACCAATCATCGAAAAAGAGGTGAACCCAAACTTTTTACCGGTACTACATATTAGATTTTTTAGAAGTTGAGCCCTTTTTTCAATTTTTGATGCTGAAATATTGAAAATTGCACTTTGAATTTCTTCACTTTGGAGATTTTCTTTGTTTTCGCGGATGAATATCTTATAGAAATAAAAAAAAATCCATTCGGAATTGCTAAATATATCAAATTTCTCACAGTCGAATCCCAAAAAAAACAAACAAATGTCACCTTAGTTGATACCTTGTTTAGCCAAAGCAAAAAATAGCAATATTTTGAGCTATTTTGAAAATTGCTATTGCAGTAGACAAAGGGCTTAGAAGGGCAAAATATTCATCTCCGAAAATAAACAAAAACTCCAAATGACGTATTCATATTTGAGCACGACAAAAAAATGAAAAAGGGATCGAATTCTGAAGATTCTTAAGAAAAATGAACCTTTATATGGTAAGTTATATGGAATTTTAATAATGCTTAAAAAATTATGAAAAATGGTTATGTTTTAATTATTTTTATAATAAAATGTTCGCCCATTACTTCATATTAAAGTTACTTGTGCTCATGTCATATAAAAGTTTAAAGACTGTGGAATAAGTCTGATTTCATTTTACTGGACCTTTGCACTGCGAAAAACAAATTTATGAATATGAAAAAAAAGTAATTTCATAGTTTAATGTGACAAATAAGTTCCTAAGACAGTTGTAATTATTATATTTAAGTATCAGAATTTTAAAAAATAAGGCCGCTACCGACTTTGGTGAAATTAAATGGAATGGCCCAATAATCATCATTTTTGATTTGTAAATAGTATATTGAGCAACGAGTGGGCAATCGCACAGAAAAAAAACAGAAGCGAATTTTGGTTGAGGGTAATTTTTAAGTTGATAACGTTTTGAATTTTTTCGCATCGAAATAAAACGAGGTTGAATAGAGTTGATATGGTAACCATTTCCCATGTAGTGGGTAAATCTTAACACGTGAAAATAATTATTGTTTCAGGTAAAGATTACTCTGAAATCGCTGTAACCCGAGTAAAAATTCTTCGACTTGGTTTTGACTTCAATTGCCCCCAATCAAGACATGCTGAAGTCGAAAAGTTCGACTCCAGCATGTCTCCTTATTGAGACGGAGCCAGACTTCAATTTATGTCTTGGAGACAAGTTTCTACGTCTTGAAGACATATATTTATATCTTGAGTCGAATTTTTATGACTTCATAAGTCGAGCGGTTTATAACTTCGAGTATATACCTGCCCTGAAAAAAGGGTCATTCTGACTGTCATAAAAGCTAATCTTTGTTAATAATTAAACAATTTTGTATATTTTTGCACAATGTATATATTGAATCAATTAATTTATAGATTTTAATTTCTATTATACTTGTTTGACGACGATACCGAAAATTTTGTTGGTTTTTACGTATTTCTAACGGCTTAGGAGATCCTTATAGAAAATTACAATTTAAATTTTTTTGAGGAAATTTTTTCAGGGTTATACTCGTTCAGACCCACAGATTCTGAATTTTTAAATAAAAAATAACTAATTTAATATTTACAAAATTTTCATTCATTAATTTTAATCCTTCGCATCTGTTAACAGTCTCACTCGAGGTCTCATTTCTAAGTCGAAAAGGTTCGTCTTGAGACAAGTTACGCCAACTTGAAATCACCATGCTGAAACCATAAAAGTGAGACATTGTCTTATGTCTCGTCTCAGTTTTGAGACGCAGCCAGACATCGATGTCTTGGAGACGAACTCAAGTCGAAGCATTTTTACTCGGGAAGGATTACATTTTGTTCTTTCTGTGTACATTTTGTATTTTCTGTGCGGTGGCCGGCACGAGTTACTCATTAGGGTGGGCTGAAAAAAAAAAAATTTCTAGCAATCGGTTTCTAATCGCAAAAAATTGTTATTTCTTTATGCGCCGAACATACAGTAAATTTTTTTTAAATCAAATAATATCTTTTACCTCCTCAAGCGTGTTGAAAATGAAAAAAATTGAATTTAAGCGTAAAATATATCAAAAATTAATCCTTACAGTCACCAATTCTTGTATATATGTAGAACTTAATCCTGAAGAATTTATGAAAGTATCTACTTGATATTAAAAAAATGTGGAAAATTAAAGATTGGACAAAAACTTTTTTTTCTATTTTATTTTTATTGAATTCCACGCAGAAAATTACTTAAAAATAAATCATGAGAAGTAAATAATTAATGTAGTAATTATTAACTATTACAATTTTTGAGTAAAATCCGCCTTGTTTTGGAAATGAGGCATCTCATGCCTTGATTAAAATATGGCCCTAATGTAACCGTCTCTTTTTTTAGCAATACAATACACATTTTTTCGAAGTAATTTTATGCGTATAAAGTTCTACATATATAAAAAAATTGGTGACTGAGAATTCATGTTTTCATATATTTTACGCATAAATTCAATTTTTTGCATTTTCAACACGCTTGAGGACTTGAAAAATATTATTCGATTTAAAAAAGAAATTAACAGTACATTCAGCTCATCAAAAACTAACAATTTTTTGCTATTAGGAATTGATCGCACGAAATTCCCTTTTTTTCGGCCCACCCTATTACTCATACTATTTGTTTATACTTGCGTAATAAGGGGTGGTGGGGGCGGGGGATAGGCACAAGGAAAAGGGGAGAGGTACAAGGAAAATGTGAACCCTTAGGGGAAACATATATTAGAAACTTCCATTATACTTCGTATTAAATATATTATACATTAGGGGTGTTCAAAAAAATAAAGTCCTAATTTCACCTTGCATTTTTGATTTTTTCTTCATGTTTTTGGTTTTTTGTTTTTAATTGAAACACGTAAAATTATAAAGAAGCGTTAATCATATACTCCACTTACTGAAAGGTCCTTAATATACATTCAAATTATTTCATATAAACCAAATGTTCAAAAATAGTCATTTTGCGTGTTTGTATCAATCGTTTTTTCAGAACCTAAAAATGATTGAAAATGATTCAAATGTTTATTAAAGACATCCCAGTAAGTGGAATAGACGATAAATGCTTTTTTACATTCTCATCCTATAATGAGAAGGTATTAGATTTGTGTAAAATTTGACCCCCCCCCCCCGGTTTTTCAAATGTCTACGTTTTGAGACCCCCTGAACCCAAAAAACAGGTTTTCACAAAATGTCTGTCTGTCTGTTTGTCTGTGTCTGTAGATTTTTAGTTTGTTAGCACGATAACTTTCAAAAGAATTAACCTATTGGATTGGGCTTTGGTATACTCTTCAAGTGTCCTAAAATGAAGGTCAAGTTCGTTAGCCAGCCATTTTGGATGAAAATTCGAAAAGTGAGCACATTTTGAAAATTTTTTATACAAGAAAAATTACCGGAGCTATAGTATTTACAAGATTCCTAAAAACAAACGAAAATTAACAGTTTAAGCTAAAATACGCAAGATATGCAAAAAAGTCAAGAGATGAAAAATGTTCCTTTTTGAACACCCTACAATATCATTATGAGACTTTTTTAATTTTCTTGAAAAATCGAAAATTCAAATTTTTATCGCACAAAAAAATAATGAAAAATCTAAAATTCCATTTTGCGATCAAACTATACAAGATACGAAAAAAGATGAATAGACAAAAATTTTGCACTAAAAAAAGATCTAAAAATTTGTTATTAATCACTTTTTGATGGGACGCGCAGTTTTTTTTTCATTTGCAAAAAACTGATTTAAGAATAAAATAAATTAAATTTTTTGACAAACGACACAAACCACGGAAAAAATTAATAGATATTATATTATAATATTTTCATATTTTCAAATCAAATATCGTGCGCGAAGCGCGAATGGCTGGATGAGAATGTGTTCCTTAAGTTCGATAGAAAGTAAATTAGATCTTTTCTTTAAAAAATTTAATAATCACTTCATATGTAGAGGTGTTGATCCTTAAATATCCATAATTAAATAAAAAATTCCTAACAAAAGATACTCATTTTAATAAACCGCATCTTTTATATTCTGTATAATTCTGTATAATTTTGTATAATTCTGTATATAATAAGAAGCAGGCAAATTCGTGATGAGCAACTTCTAAATATTATCCGATTTATTTCGCCATTTACGTGATTTAATTTTACTCAAAAGGAACAAAGAAATCAAAATCAAGAGACATCACTGAGTGATGTTTAATCACCATCAACGGCTAGATATCCATAGTAAATTTTTGCAATCTGCTTTCCGCGGAATTTTTTGTTTTTGTTTTTAAACAAGACATTTTCTACTACACACTCCTCAATTTAGAATTGTATTTTTTCAAATCAGAACTGCCAAAAGTGTGTCGTGTTGAACATAGTTTTAGGCCCTGAATTTAACTGTTGTTTATTTAAAATCAAAGTCTATTTTTTGGTTGAAATATCAACTATTAAATTTGTCGTTGGAAATTCATATTTTTCGATTCAATTCGACTGTTTTTTATTTTAAATTAGAATATTTTTTTGTTGAAATATCAACTAATATATTTATTGTTAAGAATTATTCCTTTTTTGTTCGAGAATTCAAATTGAATATTCGTCTTTTTTTAATAGAAAATTCGTCTTTTTAGATTGAAAAGTTAACGGCCTTCTAAAAAATTTGTCATCTTATCTTGATAATTTGACTATTTGTTTCAAAATGTACCTCATTTTAGTAGAAGTTTAATCTATTTTGTTTAAGAATTCGACCATATAATTGGAAATTCACCTTCGTGGGTTTAAAATTCAACTATTTTGTTGAAAATTCCTCTTTTTTGTCTGAAATTTCAACTATTTCGTTGAAAATTGAGCGATTATTTTAATAAAGTAATCTTTTTCTCAAAAGCTCAACTGTTTTGTTTGGAATCCCGCTTTTTTGATAGAAAATTCGCCCCTCTGTATTGAAACCTCATCTTGTTTAGAAATGTGACTGTTTGTTGTTGAAATTCATTATTTTTTTTTTATATTGAACGATTTGGTTAAAATTGATTTTAAACCAAACAAGATTACTTCTCTACCATAAAACATGAATTTTTAATCCAAAAGGACGAATTTTCAATAAAAAATTTGAATTTTTGACAACAACAAAAAATACTAAATCTAATAATTGAATTGTCAACAAAGTAATGAAATTTCTAACAAAATATTAAAATCTTCAACCATTTAGTCTAATTTCCAACTGTTCAATTGTTTTGTTTGAAATCGGACTTTTTTGATAGAGCATTCGCCCCTAGATTGAAAACTCATCTTGTTCAGTTGAAAATTCATCATTCTTGAGTGAAAATTCAACTGTCTTCTAGAAAATTCGTTTTTGTACCTTGACTATTCAACTAATTGTTTAAAAATTCACTGTTTGTTGTTGAAATTTAATCCTTTTTTTCAAATATTGAACCATTTGGTTAAAAATTCATCATTGTACATAGGTTGAAACTTCAACTATCTGGTTAAAAATTCAACCAGTTTGTTCAAAATTCCTCTTTCTTGCTTGAAAGTTTAACTATTTGATTGAAAATTCATCTTTGTGAGTTGAAACTTCATATATTAGGTTAAAAAGTCATCTTAGTTTTCGAAAGTTCAACTATTTTGTTTAAAATTCGTTTTTTCTTGGATAGAAAATTCGTCCCTCTGGATTAAAAATTAATTTTTTGTTGATTGAAAATTCGTCTTTCTTGTTTGGAAATTCAAGTTTCTTCTAAAAAAATCGTCTTTTTAGCTTGAAGATTCAACTATTTGTTCAGAAATGCAAGTGTTGTTAAATTCAATATTTTATTTTTGAATATTGAACCATTTGGTTGAGAATTCATCTTTCTAGGTTAAACTTTCAACTATTCTGTCAAAGATGCAACCATTTTGTTGAAAATTCCTCTTTTTTTTGTTTGAAAGTTCACCTATTTGGTTGTAACTGCCACTGTTTGGTCTATAGTTAATTTTTTGTTTGTTGAAAATCCAACTATTCGGTTGAAAAATCATCTTTCTTTATTGAAAATTCATCTTTTCGACTTTCAAAAGTCAACTGATTCCTAAAATATTCGACTACGTAGCTTGAAAATTCAACTTTTTCGTTGAAAGTTCATCTCTTTTAATAGAAAATGAATCTTTTTCGGTCGAAAACTCAACTATTTTTTGAAAATGCAATATATTTCGACTAAAAAAATTTAAGTGTTTCATATTGAATTCAGTATGGTACCTATGCATTAATTCTATTTTATTTATTTATTTTTGTATGTTTTATGTTTTTTACACATTTACGCTTACACCGAAAGTGATTTGACTTAATGGTATAATAATAATCCTGTGAAATCGAAGACAACATTTTCACCTAAAAGAAGGGAGTGGGGGATTCGTGTTTGTGGCGTCACTCTGGGTATTTTCAAGCTTTGTGTGATAATCTGTAACAACGAAGGGGAGGGGTGGAAAAAGTATTCGAAATAGCGTGAGGTTCTCTTTAAACGGCCCCAATGTTAATAATTTGAATGAATATTAAGGGGCAGTGACGCGGAAATGTCAGTGATGCTGGAGACGAGCTCGAGGAGTTTGTTACCGTCGAGTATGGTGAAAATCTGCATGATTCTATCAATTTCTATCATTTCTATTTGACAGTTTCGAGATCGCTCTGTCCACTCGGAATTGCCATCCCGTGATATTGATGTTAATATACAGGGTGATCCTGAGCTCATCATATTCCTTGTGCGTACACATTCCTTATACAAAACTGAAGAAAAAACAACAGCCAAAAAAGGTTGTACGATCAGTAGTTTTTAAACTATTGAGAGTTGTAAAGAACCAATGAAAGCTCGCTATTTCCGCGCGTACATAAGCATCTTGCGCGAACTCTAGAATTTGAATCGAGGGAATCACTGAACAAGTAAGGGTGATATGTTTCGAGAACTTCACGTTGCTTCGAAATTGTTACATAGGGTCCAGAGACAGTGTTGCAACCTAGTGTCATTTTTGCTGTTTGGCTCAGTTCTTTCATAGATATTTTGGTATATATATATATATATATATATCTATATATATATATATATATATATATATATAGACACAATAGCCAATAGCGAGCTCCCATCGGTTCTTTACAACTCTTAATAGTTTAAAAACTATTGATCGTACAAAACTTTGTCACAGTAGTTTTTTGTTCAGTTTTGTACAAGGAATGTGTATGTACAAGGAATGTGATGAGTTCAGGATCACCCTGTATGTAATATATATAATATATGTATAATATAAGAAGGTGTAATATTAATAAAAGATCAATAAATTTTCCCTTAAATGTGATGATATTATGCAGTCTGTAAGCGTAGAAGTTTCTAGGCACTATTTGTTTGTCCCCTCGGAGGAGGAGTCGCCGGATGCTGAGTTACTATCAATCGAGGGGATGCTTCTGATTCTGAGTCACAGGCGTTTCCTGCTTTACAGAATGGCACTTTAAGAACTGAGTAACTATTGCACACAAAAATACCCCAAAGCTACATCTAGGAAACCCTCCTACACAATTCTGTTTAACCATAAATTTCACATGACGAGACACTCTTTACGTATTCTTATCCGTTACGCTCACCCCTTTCATAATCCTTGCAAAGGGTTGGTAAACTCGTCAGTCATACCATATTTCACAAGACAGTTATTATTCTCTAGTCTCAAGCAGATTATGATTCACTTATGCTTCATGATTCTATTTTGTAAATTGCCTTAGTAGATTTAAAGATATGGTTCAACAATGTAGTAAGTATAGGCAATTCCCAGTAACCTTTACATTTGATGTGCTAGTTACTCATTGGTGTTTGATGTTAGGATTAAGAATAATTGACTATAATATACGTTTATTTGTGACAAAAACTACATTGGAAAATAGTTTTTGTGCATAAACTTGTAATACAGGCGGTAAATTCACCTCTGATTTATGCAAAATGTCATTGGAATAGAGAGTCCATTTTACACTTTAACACGTTTCAAAGTCTGTCATTTGTATATATTATAAGATAACAAGCTGAAAATCATGTGTTTCTTTTGAAAAATATTCTAGAATACAGTTAACTTAATCAAAATTACGTAAGGTGTAACTGTAACATTTTTTACTTTAACACCGAAAAAAAAAAGTTTATAAACGATTTTTCTTTAGAGAAAGTTCAAGCCTAATCTTTAGGGAAGAATCTTATTGCATGCCCTCTTTCTAATTCTTGCTATAAGCAAAGTTATTTCTTTATAAATGAGAAAGTCCGTTCGTATAAATAAAATATATCGCTGGTGTCACGGACAATGCTTCCTACAAAATTAGTTTCAATGAATGAAAATAATACATAATGGATATCTCGTTTTCAATTATATCAATGTACTCATAAGTGTCGACTAAAAAAATTCTGTATACTTTAATATTTATAGCAATTAAAAAAAATGTCGGAGGTATAACCATAGCTTATGTAAGGAAGTGAGAAATTTGACTCTGTGAAGCTTGCAGTTTCTTGGAACTTTATAACCCTTCATTCTTATACAGTCCTTTGTAATATTCAAATGATGATAAACGAAACATAAAGAAATAATTTGCAAGAAAAATAAAGAGAAGAAAAATAAGGTAAGAATATTTTAATTGAAAAATGTGCATTATAGGCTGTGTAAAAATAAAAATAAAACTAGCCTTCCACTAGTATAATTGTTTCGAAAATACAGTGAATAATCTCAGATTTACACATTTTGGAAAACACAATAATATACTTATGTACTTACTTAAACATTAATACAATATAGCAGTATTTCATTTTTTTCCAGTAAATTTAGCCCTATGAAAAGATTATGTTTTTCAGTTATGGAAATTTCTTATATTCATGAGATTAAAAATTTAACTTCTGATTTTTAGTATCTGATTCTTTCGCCTGAGTTCAATTTCTTTCTGCGATATTCCTCAATAATTTTTTTACTGGACCCGCCGTCGATAAAATATACCCCTCTAAGGACAGGGAATAATTTTTTATTACTGATGATATTGATTTATTCAAGGATACTGTTTCTTTCATAGAGCCTGAAATTGATTGATTAGTCATTTTTCAGTTTACAATAATTATATGATAATAATTTGGAAAAGACCCATAATTCCATTTCAAAGCAGGCAGAGAGGTCCACGTTAGGGTGACAAAATTATTTGGTATTTGGATATAAAGCGTTGCAGTACAGAACTAGATAACCAACAAAATCGCAATTTTTCAGGGAAGCAAAACATCATTCTGTAAAATTAAAGTCACCGTTTAAAAATGAAACAAAAGATTACAGAAAAAGGTACAAAAAAAAAGTTCACTTATCAGTTTATACATCTATAGCAGTTCTATGAAAAATACATCTTTCTCTTTTGTAATTTCTTGCATGGCTTTAAGAGAAAAAAAAAATTATGTTTAAAACAAAAGTTTTCCTGGACTCAAAAATGGTTTAGATTACATAAAACCAATAGGATGCCTTTTTATACTATCACAAACTTTATAACAATACTGAGAAGAAAAATAAAAAGGTGTGATTTTCCTGAAAGTCTTCTTTCCATGTTTTCGAAATTCGATCAACAAAATAAAGATTTTCTGAAAAGCCCCACCTTTTTTCTTTTTCCATATTTGTTTACAAAACACAAGTACCATGGCTCAAGTCTTGGATAAGTTTTTGCCCATAGTTTGCCCATAGTTAGTACATAGTATGGCTGAAGTGGCCATTGGAAATTACGAAATGCATTGAAAAAATGTCTTAGGCCAATTTTATGACGAATTGTGTCAGTTATATGGCTGTAAGTTGGTCCAACTTCAGGTCAACTATTTTACTCTGGATGTGAATTTTCACCAGCCCAATGTCAGGCCAACTTTGTCGAAGGTCGGTCGAGATACTGAAATGATAAATATCGACCAATTTCGTTTGTGGACCATTGTTCCAACATATTCTACCCAGGGATCGGAACCTTTTAGGTTGGACCCGAGGTTCAAAGGTTCCTTAAGGGTTCGGGTCCGAACCCGGACCCTTTAAATTCGTATGGCGTCGGGGCCGGACCCGACCCTTCAGGAACCCTTTACTATCGGATCCAACCTAAAAGGTTCCTTGAATTATATTTCAGAAATTAGGCGATTTGAGAGAGAGAGAGAGTTTAGTTTGAGGTATTCAAATTATTGAGTTCACTTGAAATTACGCAAAAGTTTTCGACGGTAACTAAGGGTGCGCAGGAAAGTGATACTTCATATTATTCTGCGCAGTAAAGTTACGGGACATTTATAGTTGCGCATCAGAGTTGAATGGCGCATATGACTGTGCATTAAAGTTTGACGGAATTTACAGATGTGCAGTATAGTACACGGCACTTATGGATGCGCAATAATGTAAGGAGTTGCTTTTAGATGCGCAGTAGAGTTGCATATCACAGACATCTGCGCAGTAGAGTTCTATGACATTTACGGGTGCGCCGTTAAGTTGCAAGGCATGTATGGCTACGCAGTAGGGTTAGACGGTACTTATAGATGCGCATTCATAGAATTCATGGAATTCACTAAATTATAAAGGTAAAGCAAATGGCAGAATGCCCAGAGGTAGAAGGCCAAAAGAATGTTTACAATCTGTGAATGAGACACTAATCCGAAGAGACATAAGAAGCCATAGAAACACGAGAGCTTACATAAAAAAATGCATGGACGTGAAGGAAGCTAGAGTAGTATGCCAGGACAGAAAAGTGTGGCGATAAATAGTTTGTAAACAGAGTGACAATAGAGTGAATGACGCCTGAAACAAAGACCTTTGATACTAAATGGGCCCAAGGGGGGAACCACACATGACAATTTTGTGAGGCTCTTCACTTGGGGTGATCGCTAGAGAGATTGATCAGCAACCTGGGTCGGAGCAGTGTTGCGAAATGAACGTGTCATTTGAATAAATAACACGAGAATTCCAGATCAATCTAAAATATCTATACCTAACACGTATATACCTATCTACCTTATACCTATATACCCACCATACACACTACTTTTTTCCAACCGAGCAAGTCACGCCTACCCCGAAAGGGAAATGGCTTAATGGTATAATAATAATAATGGAATTCACGGCATCCATATACTTTGTTCACCGAGAGAACAAATTTCTGAAATGACGAAATTTCGTTATCTGTGGCAGCCTGTCAAAGAAGGGGAATCATAGGCGTGAGTATTCGGCTGAAAAGTCCCTCAATATTTATGGCCTATTGTAACTGTCACGTACGGTCCGCTCATCTGTCCCTCAGTAAGGCTACTCAAAATTAGGGAAAACACTTGGGTCCGTCTATTTGAAAAAATTATGTTCTTCTTTAACTGCAATTGGCTCTCGACCGATCGAAACAAAATTGGTCGACGCTTTCTTTCATAAAAACTCGCGCGACCGATTTCGTTCTCTCGGTGAACAGAGTATAGAATTCACGGAATTCACACCATTTATAAAACTTACGGAATGCACGGAATTTTGGGAATTCATTGAATTTATGAAAGTCACGATTTCCGCGAATTCCATGAATTCCGAGAATTTCGTAAGTAAGTAAGTAAGTAAGTATACCATTAAGCCATTTCCCTTTCAGGGTAGGCGTGACACTACCCGGTTCGGGTAGTGTTTCTAGGTGGATAGTTTCTTGTAGTAAATAACTACAAGTGTGGGCTCACCACACCCACGATGTGCCAACAGCATGCAGTATTCTCGAATGGTCACCCATCCAAGTACTAACCGCGCTCAACGCTGCTTAACTTCAGTGATCCGACGAGAACTGGTTTTTTCAGCGTGGTATGGCTGTTGGCGTAAATTCTTCAAATTTCATGAATTCCGTGAATTCCAATAATTTCATGAATTTCGTGAATTCTGTGAATTCTATGAATGCCGTGCATTTCGCGAATTCTATGAATGTCGATAATTCCGATAATTCAGTGAAATCCATGAATTACGTGAATACGCATCTGTAAGTACCCCCTAACCTTACTGCGCAGTCACAAATGCCTTGTAAGTATACTGCGCATCCGCGAGTGTCATAACATTCTACTGCGCAGATGTCAGTGTTATGTATCTGCAGTGTGCATCCATAAGTACCCCCTGAACTTACTGCAGAACCATAAATGTCGCGTAACTGTGTTGCGCATCCGTAAGTTTCATAGAACTCTTCTGCTCATACATAAGTGCTATATAACTCTACTGCGAATCTGAAAGTAACGCGCGTCCGGAAGTGGCATATAACTGCACTGCGCAGATACAAGTTATACGTAACTGCACTGCGCATATGTATATATCCTCCGACCTTACTGCGCAGCCATAGCTGCCGTGTGACTGTATTGCTCATCCGTCAGTTTCACAGAACTCTACGGCGCAGATGTAAGTGCTATGCAACTGTACTGCGCATTTAAAAACAATCCCTTACCCTACTGCGCATCCATAATTGCCGTGCATTATACTGCGCAGCTGTAAATGCCGTGAAACTTTACTGCGCCGCCATATGTGACATTGAACTCTGATGCGCAGCTACAAATACCCCGTAACTTTACTGCGCAAAGTAATGCGAGGTGTCACTTTTCTGCGCATCCTTAGTTCCCGGTGTAATGTTTTGCGCAATCTCAAATTAGCTCAATAATTTCAATACCTCAAACTAAACTCTCTCTCTCAAATCGCCTAATTCCTGAAATATAATTCAAGGAACCTAGGGGTTGGATCAGATAATAAAGGGTTCCTGAAGGGTCCGGTCCGGACCCGACGTCATAAGTATTTAAAGGGTCCGGGTACGGACGGGGACCCTTAAGAATTTAAAGGATCCGAGTTCGGACCTGGACCCTTAAGAATTTAAATGGTTCGGGTCCGGACTCGTCCCTTAAAAAATTAAAGGGTCCAGTGCGGACCAGGGTAGAATATGTTGAAACAATGGTCCACAAACGAAATTGATCGATATTTATCATTTCGGTATCTCGACCGACCTTCGACAAAGTTGGCCTGACATTGGGCTGATGAAAATTCGCATCCAAAGTAAAATAGTTGGCCTAAAGTTGGACCAACTTACAGCCATATAATTGACACAATTCGTCATAAAATTGGCCTAAGACATTTTTTCAATGCATTTCGTAATTTCCCATGGTTGAACCATGGGATTTGGACACAAACCATACTTCAGCCATACTATGGGCGAACTATGGGCAAAAACTTATTCAAGACTTGAGCCATGGTACTCGTGTTTTTTCCCATGGTGAGCATTTTTACGCGGGAGGCAGTTTTGTAATGCAATCAAGTGATCTGATAAGAGCAGCGTGTCTAATTTGACATATTGAACAAAGCCTGGGTTTTACTTAGTTTTTTTTATTATATTATTATTATTATATTATTTTATTAACATTACTCCACTGAGCTTGATATGTACTTTTCAGGCTTAATAGGATATTCATATAAGTTTGAGCACAATAGGCAACCAGTTAAATAGTTTTGAAATACCGCTTTTCATTGCGATTATACATTTTTTTAAACATTAAAATTGTGGTTCTGTATGGGAGCGCAGATTTATGAAAAATATATTATTTATAAGGCTGTGAATGAATAATGGCTCGCCGTATACGGGAAAATGTCACGAGAGTAAAAAGTTTTATTTTGTACCAGAGAGTAACACAAAAATTTCAGAAATATCTATTTTAAAGATTAGTAGAAAATTAATAATTCGATTAGTTAAGATATTTGCTAATTCAGTAGTGGAAAGCAACTAATTGCTTGATGCAAATAAATAAGTTTACTTGCGAGTGAATATAATAGAAATTTTTTTTATAGAAATGGAAAACGTGAGAAATAGAAAGGTTTTAATCAAACAACGCGATGGTGTTACATTCTTAACTCTATATAAATTATAAGAAGGTCATATTGTGACATTGTCAACGTGACGCAGCCTGCCTTAATTTAAAAACATTGTCTTTTGATTGTTGGAACAAAGTTAAGAAAAATGAGAATTTTTAAGAATCTTCAAATAAAAATGGATCAATGGATTCGAAATTAATTATACATATTCAGGGTCTTCATGCTCTACTTTTCAACAGAGTTCTATTTTTGAGTGCCTAAACAAGGTTTTATTAATTGTATAGCTTTTTTCCTTGCGTAGAAGATACTTTGAGGTCTCTTAATATCAAAATTGGTAAAATTTAACTAATCGCGACTTAGATTTTACACATTCGATTAGCGAAAAGTGATCCACTAAAGACTGGCAGAAAATTACTGCTTCGTGTAGTCGAGATATTTCCTAATTCTATATTGGAAAACTAATTGCTTGGTAAAATGAAAATTATTTAGAACTTTATATAATCATTTTTAAAAGTTATAAACATGGTAAACATTGAAAATAGAAAAGCTTGATGAAGCAAAGCGATGGTGTAACATTATTAAACCTATTGAAACAATAAGAAGGCCAAATTGCAAAATTGCTAAAATGACCTAGTCTGTTTCCATTTTCAAAATATTGCCTTCTGATTTATTGAACAAAGCATTTCCAAATTACTATGGTTCAATGGAGTATAAATTAATTATGCATATTCAGGGTCCTCACGCGCTACTTTTCAACAGAATTCTGTTTTCGATTTTTCAAATTTTTTACGGTTATACATTTGTCTATTTTCTCATGTAAAATTGATCGCAAGTTTGAATGCGCCTGGGGCGCGCGCGCAACTATTGGATCTCGCGCTTCGCGCTCGATAATATATTCATCTCGCGCTACGCGCTCCTTTGTATTTCCCCCACATTCGTGCACAGACATTTTGAAATTAAAGGTCAAAGCATCGACAACTGTAATTTGGTGATTGTGAATTCTCTT
>CAKNYM010049759.1:254296-271924 GCA_932195095.1 Andricus curvator
TGTTAAAGCTTCTTCGGCTTTAACGAACACATTCTCATCACGTATCTCGTGCAGCGCACTTGATTTTGTCCTTAATCTGAACATTTCTACATTATGCTCAACACTTTTACATCAAATGTATATTAAATTTAGGTATTTATGTACCTCGGCCTGGAATTGCTTATTCAGATATTGCAAAATAAAGTACAAATTTCATTTATCATGATTAATTTAATATTTTTTTCTTATTCTGTATTACATTTTATTCTCAGCTACCCTGGAAAATGTATCATTTCAATAAATTTATATTATTACAATTCATAATATGCATTGGTATTCAAACATACGTATTTTTATTGTCTTATTTTTATGATTGAGAAAAGTGCGCATCCTATACGAAAAAAAAAACAATGTTATTATTAAACATTTTATTGTAACTTGTGTTTTTTTTCCATGAATTTAATTTGTTTATTTTCAATGTTATTTTTTACAATTCAAACTAAAAATATGCATCCTAGCGTAAAGTGGTTTTAAACGAATTTCTGAATATAATTTACGCGAAAAATTTTGGTAAATAAAATGTAATTGTAGCTTGTGTTCTTTTTCGAAAAAGGTCATTTTTTTATTTTCAATATATTTTATAACAAGAGTTTATAATAAATTTGTAGATTTTTTTTTGGTTGAACAACATTTGTCTTTTCATTTTTTTTGCCGTCTCTTGTGTCGTTTTTCCAAAAGTTTAATTTTTTTATTTTTAATCTTGTTTTTTACGATTAAAAGAAAATCTACTTGTTCTATCTAAAAATTATCAACAACAAATTTGTAGATCCTTCTTGGGTGAACATCTTTTGTTGACTAATTTTTTCGTACCTTGTGCTGTTTTCCAAAAAAATTTATTTTTTTATTTTTAAAGTTATTTTTTACAATTAAAACAGAAACTACGCGTCCTTTAAAAAATTATTAATGACAAATTTGTAGCTCTTTTTTGGGAAAAACCATTTTTTGTATTATTTTTTTCGTATCTTGTGTCGCTTGTCCAAAAATTCAATTTTTTAAATTTTTAATGCTGTTTTTTACGAATTTAAACAAAAACTACGCGTTCTATCAAAAAGTGATTATCAACAGATTTGTAGATATTTTTTAAATGCACAATTTTTGTCAATTCATATTTTTTCGTACCCTGTACATTTTGACCGTAAAATGGAATTTTTGATTTTTCATTCTTTTTTTATGCGATCAAAATTTGAGTTGTCGATTTTTCAAGAAAATTTGAAAAGTTGTCATGACAATCTTATAGGGTGTTCAAAAAGCAATGTTTCTCTCCTTCTGTTTTTTTTTTCATATCGTATGTTTTTTGGCTTAAAATTTTCATTTTCGTTTTTTTTTAATTTTGTAAATGCTCTAACTCTGGTAATTTGTTTTTTATTGAAAAATGTCATCAGGATAAATTGTTCGTCTTTTTGAATATTACAAAGAGCCGGACTTCGAATTTCCAAATTGAAAAAAGTGGTCTTAAAATTTTTGAAAATGCTCTAACTTCTTGAATGTTTATTCAAAACGGCTGGCTAACGAACTTGACCTTCATTTGAGGGCAATAAAAGAGTATACCAAAGCCCAATCCAATCTGTCAATTCGTTCGAAAGTTATCGTGCTAACAGACTAAAAATCTACTGAGACACAGACACACGACACACAGGCCACAGACGAACACAAAGAGACGGACAATTATATTCGCGATAACCTGTTTTTTCGGGTTCACGTGGTCTCAAAACGTGGACATTTGAAAAATACGGGGGGGGGGGCTCAAATTTTACACAAATAATACCTTCTATGATGAGAATATAATAAATTTTTAACAAAAGGGTTCAACGTTTAACCAAGCGGTTGAATTTTCAACTAAAAAGATGAATTTTTAACAAACAAGATTAATTTTCTACTAAAAAAGACAAATTTTCAACAAAATATGTACACGAATTTTTGAACAAATAATTGAATTTTGCAACTAAAAGAGTCGAATTTCCAACCAATTAATTAAATTTTCAACCATATAGTAGAATTTTTTTAACCAATCGAGATGAATTCCGTGCCAAAAATATAATAGTAGAATTTTCAATTAAAAATAATAAACTTTTGATAAAAAAAATGTCGGAAAAATTATTTCTTTAAAAATGGGGAATTGGGGAAAGAGTGTGAAGTCTGAAACATGAAAGTGATTTTCAGACTTATTCAGTTATTATTGTACTGTACTGTGATTTTCAAATGATTTTAAAAAATCAACAAAAATGTGTGTGGATAAACTGTGAAATACGTGTCCCTTTATTTTTCTTCTAGAATTATATATCCAAATAAAAAATTCACCTGACACCATGATCTGGACTTTTTTTCAAAATTTTGCCTGATTTGAAATAGAATCGGTCAAACGAAAAATCTACAACTAACAAAATTTATTTCATAAAAGTAACACAATAATTTATTTACCGCTGCGAAGCATTTGCAGTTACTTATGTTCAAAGCACTGGAAAAAATAAATAAATACAATTGAATATCTCATTATTAAAAATTATAAATCTTAGGACTAGAAACTGTAACTTTCAAAATTCGACCATTTGAAACTGGAAACTTTAAATATTGGACTATTTAGATAATAAAAGTGATAAAAATTTGGCAATTTAAATTTGCATTCAAATTCAGAGAAATGCAAAAATTGAATTTGTGAATTTTTCTTGACAAATAGATTGATAAATAGATGGATAGATTTTAAATAGAATAATAAGGTAATTTCATTTTTCTGTGGCCATTAATTATTCTCCTCCTCCTCAAAGCTTTAGGTGCAATTCCAGATACAAACGTTGAAGTATCAAATTTCCTTGAGTTTGATTGCTTTTTCAATAATAAAAAAATGAATTCTTGAAGAATAACAAAAAGATGCAGTTAATTTCACTAAATTTCAAGGGTTCGCGTGTACGTAATCATTACGTGCAGGGTGTGCAATAATCCAAGATCGCGACGTAAAAAAGTTTACCACTTTGATGTCGACCACCTTATACCAGCACAAAAATTCGCATAGGGGAAAGATTACGCTTTTATCGCCACGTCAAATAAAGCCTGAGATAGTGTCGCATTGTTGACTACAACGCTATATATGATTTTCTCCAACGATAAGAAAGTGCGTGGCATTAACGAATTTTACTCTATCCCTTTTTTACATACCACTCTAAATTTTAGAATTTCCTAAACCCATCGCCATTTTACAAAAAAAAAAAAAAAATGCCGAAAGTCTATTTCTTTTTTACATTACATATATTTTCTCATTGAAGTGAATTTGTTGGTACTTTTATTTCTTGAACATTCTTTACATTCTTAATTATACATAGAACATGAAAAATGTATTTTATGAATGTAAATAACAATTCAAGCGTCACATCGTCGAACAGAGTGTAAACAATTGTTCAAGGAGTGGGGGAGCTGTCAGCTGTTTGGCTTTAATCTCCTAGAATATTTTACACCACGTTCTACTGAGATATTTTTTCGTATAATAACTATCACATTTTAGACAATATATATTAGATTTAATATACAATTCCAATGTGAAACCTCAATACAACTACTTCAAATTTCCATACATTCTTTCTCGAATTTAGTACTTATACGCTATATTAAGAATTCTACCAATGACACAGTAATTCACAAAATGAAACGGAGTATATGACAAATTAAAACGCAGATGTGAAAAATTAAAAATTTGGGTCTCTTAGTAGTTAAGTAAATTCATATATTTTCACTAAGGAATTAGTAAGTAGTAGTTTTCCACTATCAAATTAGTAAATATTTCCAATAGTCGTATTAGTAATTTTCTAGTAATCTTTAGTGGGTCACTTTTCTGATTGAATTGAGTTACTAGAATTTCACTACACAGACAAAACAGAAGATAAACTTTACATTGATTTCCGACGAAAGATTCTTTGCAACAAAAATTAACTTCAGAGGATAAACTTTACACAAATATCGGTTAAACTTTCTTTTGTTTTTCCATGACAAATACATGTATTTTGAAAGACGCGAAGTTGGCTGAACAAAACTTTATCGCTCTAACAAATTTCCTGCAACAAATTGTATTCTTAGTTTTTTCTGTGTAGTAATTTGTGAAATTTCCCTAATTTATAATATTTACTGAGTGTGAATGTATATTGCATACAATTAAAGAATTTTTTAATGAAACGTCTACCGTTAAGGATTTTTTCATAAGACTAACCCCTTTTCCAGCTCGTTCAGGGCTAACGTCACGAAAAATTCCGTAATACTATAATCAGTCCCTTTTTTAAACGTAAATAAAGAAAGGTTTAATAGATTATGTGTCTAAATAATTCTCATTTTTCCATTCTGAAGCAATAACTTTTGTAAATACTTTATATTGGTGGAGTTGACGTAATCTATTTACAAGTTTCACATCATTGCCTTCATACTGTTTCAATAAATTTGGAAAAAATTTCCCTATTCGTCACTGATTGATGAGACGAAAGAAATTGGTTCAGATGGTTTATTAATGTCGACAGAAGGGATTAAGGACGTTTAACGAAGCAAGTGTATTCAGGAAAAATGCATGATTGTGTACCCAGAGGTAGACAAAGAAAAGAGTAGTGAAAGTATGTAACGAGACTCTGAGGCGGAAAGATTTGACGAGCCAAAGGAATTGAAATAGAAAATATGTATACCATATGTGCGGCGAAAAATTTGTTATGAGTACAAAAATTTTCTGACAAAGAGTGTTTGTGTGTGAACCGTGATGCACAATGACTTTATGAAGCTTTCCACCAGGGGTGATTGCTGGAGAGATTGATTAGCAAACCAAGTCTGAACAATGTGGTGAGATAAGTATATTATTTGAATAGCCATCATGCGATTCCCAGATTCATCTCAAATCTAGCCTTTTCCTATGCATCCTTTTCATTACAAGGATCTTATAAATTCCTTATTAGAACCGAACGAGCTGTACTCTGTTAATAACATAATAAAAAAAATGTTGTCTACTACACTTTCGATAGGTTTTTTAAATCCATTTCAGTTATCATACACTCAAAAAAATCTCTGGTTAAATCAACCAGAATTATGCTTAAATTTGCCCTTACTATTTTCTCTGGTTAGACTAACCAGAATTATGGTTGAATTAACCAGAATTTCGTTTAAATTAACCAGAAATTCTGGGTAATTCAACCATAATTCTGGTTAGTCTAACTAGAAAAAATAGTAAGGGTATACTTAACCAGAATTCTGGTTGATTTAACCAGACATTTTTTTGAGTGTAAGCAGTTTTTTTATAATTTTTTTTGAAATTATTATTTATTATTATTATACCATTAAGCCATTTCCCTTTCGGGGTAGGCGTGACTTGCTCGGTTGGAGAATAGTAAGGTATAGGTTGAATAGGTATATAGGTGTGAGGTTGTAAGGTATGTAGGCATGTAGGTATATAGGTATAAGGTAGATAGGTATATGGATGTTAGGTATAAATATTTCAGATTGATCTGGAATTCTCGTGTTATTTATTTAAATGACACGTTTATTCCGCAACACTGCTCCGACCCAGGTTGCTGATCAATCTCTCTAGCGATCACCCCAAGTGAAGAGCCTCACAAAATTGTTATGTATGGTTCTCCACTTGGGCCCATTAGTATCCAAGGTCTTTGTTTCAGGCGCCATTCATTCTACTGTCACTCTGTTTACAAACTATTTGTCGCCACACTTTTCTGTCCTGGCATACTACTCTAGCTTCCTTCACGTCCATGCATTTTTTCATGCAAGCTCTTGTGTTTCTATGGCTTCTTATGTCTCTACGGATCAATGTCTCATTTACAGATTCTAACCATTCTTTCGGCGGTCTACCTCTGGGCATTCTACCATTTACTTTACCTTTATACACTTGTTTGGTCAGTCGTTCACCTTTCATTCTTTCAAGATGTCCGAACCATCTTAACTGATTTCTTTCCCATATGTCAACTAGTGTCTCTCCTGTACTACATTCTTTGAGGATAGTCTCGTTTCGGACTTTGTCCATCAGTGTTTTCCCGCATATTATGCGCAGAGGTTTCATGCCGATCGCGTTAATTTTACTCCTGTCCTTTTCTTGACAGGTCCATGTCTCGCTACCGTATAGTACAGTCGGTACGAATATAGAATTATGTATGGCCATTTTAGCTTTTTTTGATATGTTTTTATTTGTGAGGATGGATCCTACTCTACCGATAACCTGTCTACCCTTATTTATGCGCCTATCTAACTCCCCATCTATTTTTCCGTCGCTAGTGAATAGACTACCTAGATACACGTACTGGTCAACTTGTTCTAATCTATCATCATTTATGATAATGTTGCATATTGTTTTCTCACTTTTTCCCTCAAACACCATGATTTTTGTTTTATTTACGTTAATTTTGAGTCCCATGTCCTTCATGCTTGTATGAAGTTTATTCAACATTCTTTGCAAATCCTCGACTGATTCTGCCATAACAATCTTGTCATCTGCGAAAGCTAACCCACGTACCTTGACTGTTTGGAGATCTACACCTTCTTCGTCGAAGAGTGCAGTTCTTAGACACTTATCCATGAATATGATAAATAGCCACGAGGACATAACGCATATTTGATTTTCAAAAATTAAGTATAATTCATCTTTTGTGAAAATGAATACTTCAACTTCATTTTTGAATATCAAATACACTGAAACCTGGACTGAAGAATGGTTTTGGGCATGGCCTGCACTGGCCTTGATCTTAAGTCAAGGGAATCGAAACGTAAACAGTCAGGGTCGTGTGAATTATTTTCACTTGGAATACATAATATTACGCACCAGACACACGTGAGTACCGGCGCGCTGCTCCCTTTGTCGCTACGCTGCTGTTCGTCACGAATGGCTGAGCAGGCATCTCTCGATTACGCGGCCCGAGCTCTCGCCACGAAACTGCGGGGCCATCAGTTCCATGAGTATCGTATATCCGAGGCTTCTAATTTCAGGTGCCAGTGTCATATTTTTTTCAAAAACTGCTTATGATCACTGAAAAGGGGGTGAAAAATCCTATCGGGACTCTAGTAGACAACTTTTTTAATATTGATATTAAGAGAGTACAACTCCTCGGAACACATGATTTCCCTGAGACTGAATGGACGATATTTAGTCGCTCGAAAAAAATAAGCACTTTGTCCTTCAAGGTTTCATAAGTAAAAATCTGGAGCTTTATTTAGAAAACAAAGAAAATCGTAAAAAAGGTTCAAAATTCAACAACAAATTTTAATATTTCATTTTTTTAAATCGTGTTCCTTTAGTTGGTTTACAACAATGAAGGAAATGAGGGAATTAGATCTACACTGAAAATTTCCATTTGACGAGTGTAAAGTTGCTAATTCTATATACGTTTTTGAGGAAATCGCAATAAGTAGATAGCACATATAAGCTTTAATTTTTTTTTAATCGGCTGAGAAATACAACCATTGGAACATTTCGAAACAAAATATCCATTTTTTCCTCATTGTGTAATGCTGTGGTTCAATTTTAAACGCGTATAAAAAAAGGATTTATTTTTTTAATTATTTTATTTCAGATAATTTTTTGTAGATTTGAGAATAAACTCACACGTGTTTAAGCACAGCTGTTGAAGGAATCGACGATGTATATTTTGATTATTATTCAATGAAAGCCGTGGAATCAATATTGAATTATGTCTGATTGACTGAAGTTTTCATATTGCAGCTGATAACTTACTCGTATAATCAAATAAAAAATTCGATAAATTTAGTATTCTAATGCAAGCTGAAATAATATTTTTCTTTTATAATATTTTGATAAAAACCAAGTTTCTGAAGATTTTAAATTAATAGTTTACATTCTCATCATTCATAATTGAGAAAGTATTAGAATTGTCCTAAATTTCACACTACAGTTTTTCAAAGGATGTCCACGTTTTGATCCCTCTGAAGCCGAAAATCAAGTTTTTGCAATGGCGTCTGTTTGTCTATCCGTTCATCCATTAACACCATAACTCTCGAAAAAATGAACAGATCAAATCGAGCTTTCGCACACATTTTTAGGTTCTAAAATAAAGAACGAGTTCGTTAACCAGCATTCCTTGACTAACGGGTATGGTTTTATCCATCGAAAATGCTATGCGAAAATCGAATATTCCATTTTTACGCTAAACGACGAAATATACGTAAAAAAGTTTGAGAAAAGAATTGAAGCTCTTCCAAATATCTATAATTTCTGTTTTGAATGAAAAAGTCGAAAATTCCAATTTTTAGCCAAACGACGACAGATAAGTAAAAAAGTTTAAGAGAAGAATTGTAGCTTTTTGAAAGACCTATAATTTTTCCGTTAACTATTTTTTGATAAGACTTGATATTTTGGTTTTATTTTTCGAAAATACTATGAAAAAAATATAAAATTCAAATTTTGAACAAAACGACGAAAAATATGGGAAAAAGTCGCAAGAAGTAATTATAGCTTTTGAAAATTCCTATCATATTTTCCAAAACTATTTTTTGATAGGACTTGTCATTTTGATTTTATTTATCGAAAATACCTTGAAAAAAAAAAGAAAATTTAACAAAATTATTTTGAGCCAAAAGACGCGAAATATGGGGACAAGTTTTTGGAGGAATTTCAGCGTTTAAAAATTCCTACAGCATTTTTCTGAACCATTTTTTGACAGAACTCTTCGTTTTTAATTTATTTCTCGAAATTGATATGCAAAAATCGAAAATTTCCATGTTACGCAAAAAGACGCGAGATACGTAAAAAGTCTAAAAGAAGACTTGTAGGATATTTTATTTTATCCATGAAAAGTAATATGAAAACAAAAAACCTATTTTTAGCATAACAACGCGAGATAGAGCAGAATGTCTGAAGAAAGGAATCTAGCTTTTCATTGTAAGGTAATTCAGAAAATAAAAATACATTGAAAAATGTCTGTCAAAAATCGAGCGCGTAGTGCGAGTGTCACGATGAGAATGTGTACCTCAAAGCCGACAGAGCTTTAAGAAATTTAATCTTTAACCATTCTCAGTTACGTAGAAGATTCAGAATACGAAGATATATACAAATACTGGGATATAAAAGCGCGCAATGAGAATGTGCCCACGCATTGGGCAGATTTTTTGAAGACTTAAAAAAGGATTGACATTTTTTGAACTAAACTATTTTTATTTCGTTTAGTTTTGAAGTATTGAATTAAAAGGGTAACCGCTTCAATATTAATAACAATAAGAAAGTTTTGTTTTTTAATATTTATGAAAATCGTTTCAGGAATTATCATTAATACATTAAAGCTTCGGGAATTAATGATTGTATGTGGTTTAATTATTTCTGTTCCAATCGGATTGTCTCTGAACATCAGATATGAAGGTCGATTGTAATTTTAAGCCTATAATACATTTCTTTTTTACTAGCTATTATACAAATCTTCTTCATCATCAGTTTAATGTCTTGATGTCATAGAATTTCTTTTCAATTGGAAATTAAAAAGCAAGTCACTTTTAGCCTACAAAAATAATTTTAATGAAGAAAGATTAAGTTTTACATAAAGCACCGAAAATTGTTGTTCAACATTTCTTCTTAAAAATATAGTTTTCTATACAAGTTTAATTTACGTAATAAAGTATCTAGGAATGTGGTTTTAGAGTCTGCAACTCCGGAAAATTTGTCTTCTTTTATTGCGTGAACGATATGCTTCCTGTGCAGAGGAAAAGGGAGTGTGCAATCGTCTGGAACGTCCTTTCCAGGATCGAAAAGAAGTTATAGAAACATAAAACGAAATACCACGTTTCGCAAAGAAAATTTTAGCGGACACTCTTCATTTATTTAAACTTATCGCACATTATATATATATATATATATATATATATATATATATATATATATATATTTTTTTTAGTGTAAATTTGATTTAAAATATTTTTAAATTATTTATATCTATTTTTTGTTATCTTTAATCATTTTTACAAACTTACATCTAAAATTAAAGTACATGTCATAAAGAGTGCTTATTAAGGAAGTACGGTTTTAATATGTGGGTGTCAATAAATCATAAAACGTCATAAAATTCACATCATAAATTTTTGTGATGAGAATGAAACGAAAAGTATACAAGGCTTGAATAACATCAAGATTAAAAAATGATTAATAAAAAAAGAACTTTAAGTGTATAAAATAATCATATTGAAAAATTTTCTTCATTAAAGCAATGTTAAATTAATTAAAATTAAAATTAAATTAAATTTTAATTGTTCATTCAATTTGCATTTCAGTGCTTTAAAAAAACCTTATGAGTCTTTATGATCTTCACTCTGAAAAGCTTAAAATCTATTGAATGCTGTGGTTTATAACCTGGGCAATCACGTTACGAACAGACTGAAAGTAAGATTGTTTTTTATGAGGTCACAGAATAAACTTTTTGTACCAAATTCACTTATCTTTAGGTATAAAAACTTCCGCTAGACAGTTCTAATCTAGATTTAATATTGTGAAGTGACAAAGTGCTTACCAACCAATAGTTCATATGTACATTTAATATCGTTATTTACAATATAAAAATGTTAAAATATCTAGTTGCTAATTTTCAACTGATTTAATCTGACTGAAAATAATAAAAGTAGAAATCGATCTACTGAAATTCAGGAAATTTGAAACGATTCAGTTTTTTTCTGTCTAGAAAAATGATGTTCATCGTTAGTACTCTCCTGTTCACCTTTGTGGTTTTTCTTAATTGTATTCGTAAGTATAATATCATTTAAAAAATGAATAAAAAATTTGCACTAAATTGAATTAGAATAATTGAGTGTTTGACTAATGAAACAATAATATTTGAGTATTTCACCATAATCCACTAAAGTGAATTAGTGCAAATATTGACTGAGTCTCTAGTGATTTCGCTTACTAATGACTGAACCAATTCTAAATGAATGTTGAATGGGAATTTTTTTCTTATGATTGTCTGCCATCCCCTGAATATTTTAAGCCGAAAATGAAAATAACCAGTATGGCCCTTCTTGAAAAAAGTCGATTTTAGTAGATATTTAATTGAGTCGAATTGCAAAAATTTGCTTCTAAATACACGGTTATTGTTGACCAACATTTTTTTGGTGGATTTTCTAATTGATTATGATTTTCTGCCATCTCACGAGTATTTTGAGATATAAATTAAAATAAGCGGTCAGGCTAGTCTTGAAAAATGTACAGTTTTAAATTTAATTCATTTAAAATGCAAAAACTCCCCTAAAAATATGTAGTAAATATTATTTTACATTTTATTTCATTTGATTTTTGAAATTATTATGGCTGTCTGCCATGTCAAGAATATTTTAATAAAAAAATTAAAGTAATTTATATGAAAAGCAAGAATTTCCCTTAAAAAATATAGTCAATGTTGTAAATTGTCGAATCATTTTTTTACACTGGATTTTTTTCATTGATTATATTTTTCTGCTATTCCACGAACATTTAAAGACAAAATTAAAGTAATCTATTTCTATCTAGCTTTTTTTGAAAAAAGTCGATTTTTGGATTGAATTGATACAAAATGCAAAACATTTTTAGAAGTACCTCAATCTATTATTCAATTTTTGCCTTTTCCATTTTCTTAGAAGACATAGAACCACAATCAGGGAAGTTTTGGCATTTCGAATGAATTAAATAAAAACATCGAACATTTCAATAAAGGGCCAGATCGATTACACTACCCTGCAAGATTTTGAAAATTTTCTGCTTTTGGACAATGAATAGTTATTTCTAAAGCAATTTTTCGCGCTGAAAACGAATCCAGCCTCAGAATTGCTCTATCACGTCAAGTTTTTAATATATCTTAACCTAAAAATGCAAAAAACACTGTTTTTGACCTATTTGAGGCGATTTTTTTTCTGAAAAAACTATACACAGCATCTTAAAGTACAAGTCTTGCCCTTTCGAATGCAGTTGAGTTTGCTCAAATATCTTTTTTTTTCGCTGAGATATCGAATTTTGAATATTTTATATTTATGAATTTCTCAATATTCGAAAATGCATTAAGGTCCACGCGGACATCAGTCGATTGGTTTTATTTTATCCACAAACCCCTGACCCACAAAGTCCCAATGCCTACCCACATACTCTCAATCCCTAACCCACAAACCCCCAAACCCCAAAAGGGGTTTGTGAGTTAGGGGTTTTTGGGTTATAGATTTCTGGCCTCGGGCCTTGTTGGTAAGGAATTTGTGGACTTCGTGTTTACGGGTTGGGGGTTTGTTGGTTAGGGATTTGTGGGTTTTGGGGGTGAGGGGTTTTTGAATTAAAAAAAAAAAACAATCGACTGTTTGATGTCCGCGTGGACCTTAATGCATTTTTGAATATTGAGAAATTCATAAATATGAAAAAAAAGATATTTGAGCAAACACAACAGCATTTGAAAGGGGAAGACTTGTACTTTAAGATGCCGTATATAATTTTTTCGAACAAAAAATCGCGATGCTACATAACCTGAAATTTGTCAAAAAACATTTTTTTTTCACTTTCGGTTAGCATATCTCAAAAACCTGACGTGATTCAGCAATTCTGAGGCCGGATTCGGTTTCAGCGCGAAAAATTACTTCAGGAATAACTATTCATTGTGCAGGGGCAAAATATTGCAGGGTAGTGTTATTTTCATCTTGAAATATTTTTGGAATGGCCAATATAACCATAAGCAATAGAAAAATTCTTTGCCAAATATGTTAGGCAATATTTAATATATCTTTTTAGGTAATTTTTTTTACATATCGAATTAATTACATACTAGAGTTAATTTTTTTCAAAAAAGCTTGACCAATTATTTTGATTTTTGACTTGAAATGTTTTTATGATAGCAGATTACATATTCAGAAAAAATGCTACTGGAATTCAATTTTTATTTAGACTTGGTTTAGTCGAACCGTGGTTGTGTTTCATACAAATTTCATGATGTTTCTTAGAGTTTCTTGGTGAGATTTTTGGTGTTCGATTCAAAAAGGAATTTTTGTAGAATAAGTTTAAACGTACGAACTGTCCTTACGTTCAGCTGTAGCTGTCAAGCTGAGCTAAACGTACGGACTTAATGTTTCAAAACAATTTGGTTCTTATTTTGCATTTTCAAAAACGAGATGGAAATAAGGTTTAAAAAAGGGGTTTGAGGTTATTTTTACTTGCAACATAAATATTATTTAAAATAATTTTTATGTTATTTCACACGATTACTTGTCATTTTTTTTAGAAACGAAAAAACAGTTTATCTCGGCCCGGGTTCGAACGTTATTTCAATGTCGCTTACTGTCTCTATCTTATTAACTATAATCAAGGTTCAAGCGCCCTTTTTGTAAATTAAAAGTTATGAAACTGATATTTTTCCAAATATTTGTATGGATGTAAATTTTTATTGTGATTTTCTCCAAACCGTTCCAAGCTTATTGTTAAAATAATAAATGTATCTGTCTGTAATTTTGAGGACAAATGGATCAATGATACCTTTGTCGTAAAGAAACAAATTCCAAAATATGTTTCGGTTTGATGTTTTATTTTGCCAAATTAGTCCAATTTCTTAACTTTTTAATTTTTAAACGGCGCTGGAATATTAATTCTGATATGAAAGCACCAACTTTAAAATGAAATGGATTCATTTAGGTAACTAAATATTAAAAATATACATTTTCTGCTCTATAGACATAGTATTAAAAAAGGGATACATACATATAGAGTGAAAAAATAATATCTAATTCTAATGGTTCTAATATTTGTCGAGTAAAATAAAGTCGATGAATTCTGAGGAGCTTTCATCCAACACCCCTAAACTGGCGATAAAAATGTATAAACATCAAGACTCTATTTTCTTCTTACAGAATTAGGTTCACAGATGGGGATGCGATCTAATAAGCGTTTTCGGGAAAGACCTATCAGTCAAATTCGTCGTCCACAATTACAAAATCCTCAAGGTCTCGTAGGCGAACGTATTCAAGTTCATCATAATCCGTTTGTACCTGATCATCATGATGATCAAGAAAATCATAATCCTAATGAAGATTGGGCTCCACACTGGGTAATTGTACACCAAGGTGGTCAAAACCATCCTGCTGGTCACAACCAACCCGATGGTCACAATCAACCCGGTGGTCACAACCAATTAGGTGGTCACAACCAAGTAGGTGGTCACAACCAACCCGGTGGTCAAATCCAACCCGGTGGTCACGACCAATTAGTTGGTCACAACCAACCCGGTGGTCACAACCTACCCGTTGGTCAAAACCAACCCGGTGGTCACAACCTTCCCGGCGGTCACAACCAAGTAGGTGGTCACAACCAACCCGGTGGTCAAATACAACCCGGTGGTCACAACCAATTAGTTGGTCACAACCAACCCGGTGGTCACAACCAACCCGGTGGTCACAACCTACCCGTTGGTCAAAACCAACCCGCTGGTCAAAATCAACTCGTTGGTCGAAACCAACCCGGTGGTCAAAATCAACTCGTTGGTTAAAACCAATGAAGAATTTTTTGTATTATTTTATTTATTGTATTCTTTGAAAAAATTAATTTTTCACTATGACAATTACAATGCGATGTCGTTAAAAATAAAAACATAATTCACTAAAGATTGTACTTCATTTATTTTCACTTCATAAAACTTTATTTTCTAGGCTGAAATTTACAAAATTTTATTAATTTTGATGAAATTTGAATATTAAAAAAAGAAATATATACCTACCCAAAAGTCTGATTTTTAAGTGTCAATAGACATCACAAACTGTACTAGAAGAATGGTCTAAATTTTTTTCTTACATCTCAAATAAAAGTATAAATAAAATGCTAATATTTTTGGTTAATTTTGCATTCCTTGTTGCTATGAATACAAAAATAGCAAATAAAAACTATTTAGACCTTTCTAAAAATAATAAATGAATTAAATAATTAGTAGAATGTACATAAATTATACTTTTTTATTCTAGACCTTCGAAAAATTGTATATATTTATCGTAAAAAATTGTTAATTGATATAAAATGGTTGTATTTCATAATATCTATCATCTAGAATAATAGAAAAGAAAAGCAAGGACAACATTTTTGATGATTGATGAACATAGATATTTTCCCAGCTGAAAATGCCTGTACAAGAACCTCGGACGATCCTGCACATGTTCCTGTAATCTTGATCGTTCCTGTGCAGGAATTCGGCGAAGGAAACTGCACATCATCCTGCCAAATATCTTTGATCATGCAAAGGAACCTGTATGCAAGCTAACCATTGAATTATCCTGTTCAGGTTCCTTCACATAATGAATTGAGGTGTGGGTTCATGTACAAGATCTTGTTCAGGATCCTATACATGAACCTGCATAGGAACTCATCCACGAGGGTTCGCTAGTGACTTGGCTCTCTCGAGGGTGAGTTGGATCTTCAAAGGAATAAAAGGAAGGCAACTTTATAGCTGTAAGCTACATGAGTTTTCGTGATGGCCAGGCTCGGTCAACTGTGCAGGGGGAAATGACGAATTTTTAGGACATAGGCGCGGGGTCTAAGCTAAGAGGCAGTACGGGATGCGACATTAGTTCTCCCACCCATCGCAGATGGCGCAAACTTGTTTAAAAAGCGTGTGCGCGGAAAATTGTTTGTAGTAATTTGTTGTTGTCACTAGCTGCCACTGCGTGATGCACATGTGGTATTATTTTTTTCCACTTAAAATAAAGACAAAATGAAGTGAATGAGAAACGTAAAATGGGAAGTAGAATGCTCATTATCTTTAATTTCTTATTTTGCGTTTCTTATTTGCTTTATTTTGACTTCATTCTTTATTTTTTCTTAAATTTTTTCCTATTTATTACAAACATATAAGGAAGGGGCATATACATATATAGACACGAACACATGCACGCTTCTGGACTTCTCCTGCCCATCACAGAGAGCACTGAATATCGCCATTTATTTCCCACATAGTTGACCGAGCCTGGTGACGGCTTACTGCAAATGACACTATACGTGTTTCTGTACAGGAACCCGCACCTCAATTTACTTCACAAAGGGACCTGTACAGGAACCTCTACATAATCATTCAAAGGCTCCTTTGTCGGTGCACATTCCTTTGCAGGATCATCTACAGTTCGCTTCGCCAAATTCCTGCACAAAAATCGCCAAGATTACCTGTACAGGTTCCTGTGCAGTTTCGTGTACAGGAACATGTGCAGGATCCTCCGAGGTTCCTGTACAGGAATTTTCAGCTGGGTTACCTTCAGAATTAGTATACAATAATTTTGTACAGTATATATTTATACAATCAAACCGCTACTGTTCAAAGTTGTAAGTTTTATTTCTGAAGTCAAGTGATTTTTGTTTAAGATAATCGATTTTTGGTGAAAGCGATAACATACCTTATTATGTCTGTCTGTGAACACGATAACTTTTGAAAGAGTCAATCTATTAAGTTGACCCTTAGTACACTTCTTAAGCATCCTAAGCTGAAGGTCAAATTCGTTAGCCAGCCATTTTGGATACAAATTCAAAAAGAAAAAGCATTTTCAAAAATTTTGAGACTACTTTTTTTAAGATTTAAAAATTCTATGTACGGATTTTTGTAGTACTCAAAAATACTAACAATTCATTTATATGACTTTTTTGATAAAAACAAAATTACCAGAGTTATATCATTTACAAAATTCAAAAAAACAAACGAAAATGAACATTTTTAGACAAACAACGCACGATATGAAAAAAGTTAGGATAAGAAAAACGTAGATTTTCAAATACCCTATAAGATTGTCATAGCAACTTTTCAAAATTTCTTGAAAAATCGAAAATTCAAATTTTGGTCCCACAAAAAAAAATGAAAAAAAAATTCCATTTTGCAGTTAAACTATGCAGGATACGAAAAAAGGTAAAATAACAGAAATTGTGTGTCCAAAATAGATCGAAAAAAAAGATAGAAAAAAATTAAATTTTTGAACAAACGACATGAGCAAATTTATCATTAATTATTTTTTGATAGGAGGCGCAGTTTTTAATTCAATCCTGAAAAATGACATTAACAATAGAAAAAATAAATTTTTGAAAAAACGACGCAAGACAACAAAAAATTAATTCACAAAAGTTGTACACCCGAAAAAAGCTACAAATTTGTCATTAATAATTTTTTGATAGGACGCGTAGTTTTTTTTCATTCGTAAAATATAACATTAAAAATGAAAAAAATTAACTTTTTGGACAAACGACACGACACAAGCTACAATAACATTTTATTCAACAAAATTTTTCGCCTAAATTATATCTACAAATTTTCTCGAAACCACTTTACGCTAAGATGCGTATTTTTGGTTCAAATCGTAAAAAATAAAATTGAAAATAAGCCAATTAAATTTTGGTTTTAATTACAAAAACAAGACAATGAAAATACGGCTGTTTCAATATCTATGCATAAATATTATGAATTGTAAAAATATAAATGTATTGAACTGATAGAATTTTCAGGGTCAAAATCAAAAGTCGCGTTCAAACTTGCAAGCCACGCGCGTAGCGCGCGATGACAATGTGCCCGCAGATTTATAATTAAGATTTTGTTAGAGCTACAATGATCTTTGCTTTAAAACATTATTACATTCTCATCTAGAGAAGGTATTAGATTTGTGTAAAATTTGACC
>CAKNYM010049760.1:0-44752 GCA_932195095.1 Andricus curvator
GTCCGATTTTTCCTTTGCCCTTTTTTTGTGTTGTTATAGATGGTGTTATGCTACCTCAACGTTATAAAAAATACGTGAAGAAAATTATAAAAGCGATTCGTTCCACTCGCATATTTTAGGGGCTCATTGAGTACTAATTTGGGCCCGTAGTCTCAAATTTAGGGCTCCAATATTTTTTTTTTAAATTAGTGCTTGCGCTAGCTTAACGTTAAGCTAGCCGAACATTGCTGTAAAACGTACTAAAAATGATTTTACAGAAAATTCAACTCATACAATAATTTAGGGCTCATTCAGGGCTCCGGGAATATAATAATCAAAAATGTAAAAAAAAATGTTAACAATTTTTGTTTAAACAATCCTACTAAAAATGAATTGAAGATATTTATTTTCTTATACCACGTTAAGGTTCATTTAGGGCTCCCCGAATATGATATTTGAACAATTAAAAAAATTGTTTAAATAATTTTTTTAAATGTCCAAATATCATATTCGGGGAGCCCTAAATGAGCCTTAACGTGTAGTAAGATAATAAATAGGTTCAATTCATTTTTAGTAGGATTGTTTAAACAAAAATTGTTAAAACTTTTTTTACAATTTAGATTATTATATTCCCAGAGCCCTAAATGAGCCCTCAATTAGTGTATAGGGTGAATTTTGTGTAAAATCATTTTTAGTACGTTTTACAGCAATGTTCGATTAGCTTAACGTTAAGCTAGCGAAAACACTAATTTTTTTACAAAATATAGGAGCCCTAAATTTGGGACTACGGGCCCAAATTAGTCCTCAATGAGCCCTAAAATATGCGAGTGGAAAGAATCGCTTCTATAATTTCCTTCACGTATTTTGTATAACGTTAAGGTGGCACAACACCATCTATAACAAAAAAAAGGGCAAAGGAAAAATCGGACGACTTCCGGTCGACGATATTTCAGGAGCCCTAAATAAGCCTGAAATTATGCAAGGAAAATAAAAAAAAAAAATTTTGGTAAATTTGTTTAAACATTAATTGTTTGAACAATTTTTTTTAATGTGCAAATATCATATTCGGGGAGCCCTAAATGAGCCTTAAAATGGGATAAGATAATAAATTTGTTCAATTCATTTTTAGTAGGATTGTTTAAACAAAAATTGTTTAAACATTTTTTTTTTAATTTTTGATTATTATATTCCTGGAGCCCTAAATGAGCCCTAAATTATTGTATAGGGTGAATTTTCTGTAAAATAATTTTTAGTACGTTTTACAGCAATGTTTGGCTAGCTTGACGTTAAGCTAGCGCAAACACTAATTTAAAAAAAAAAATAAATAAAAGAGCCCTAAATTTGGGAATAGGTGCCCAAATTAGCCCTAAAAGAGCCCTAAAATATGCGAGTGGAAAGAATCGCTTTATAATTTCCTTCACGTATTTTTTATAACGTTAAGGTGGCACAACACCATCTATAACAAAAAAAAGGGCAAAGGAAAAATCGGACGACTGCCGGTCGATGATATTTCAGGAGCCCTAAATAAGCCTGAAATTATGCAAGGAAAATAGAAAAAAATAAAATTTGGTAAATTCGTTTAAACAATTTTTTTAAATGTCCAAATATCACATTCGGGGAGCCCTAAATGAGCCTTAACGTGGGATAAGATAATAAATATGTTCAATTCATTTTTAGTAGGATTGTTTAAACAAAAATTGTTTAAACCTTTTTTTTTTTAATTTTGATTATTATATTCCTGGAGCCCTAAATGAGCCCTAAATTATTGTGTGAGGTGAATTTTCTGTAAAATCATTTTTAGTACGTTTTATAGCAATGTTCGGCTAGCTTAACGTTAAGCTAGCACACTCATTTTAAAAAAAAATATTGGAGCCCTAAATTTGGGACTACGGGCCCAAATTAGTCCTCAATGAGCCCTAAAATATGCGAGTGGAAAGAATGGCTTTTATAATTTCCTTCATGTATTTTTTATAACGTTAAGGTGGCACAACACCATCTATTATTATTATTATAGATTAGCAGTTCCAACTCGAAAGTTCATTGCCTCATCTACCCGAGACCGCCACACATCTCTGTCTTGTGCATTCTCCATCCAGTTTAAGTAATCATGTCCTAGTTCTTTTAGATCATCCCTTACATTTTTCTCCCATCTGTTTCTCGGTCTGCCTAGGGGTCTCTTACCAGTCGGTCTCCCTCTTAAAACTTGCGCCACTGTTCTTTCACTGCCCATTCTTGCTACATGCCGCGCCCATCTTAATTTCCGCGCTTTCATTACTCTATTAATATTTGCTGACCCGTAGAGAGCGTGCAGCTCATCATTATGCAGTTTTCTCCACTCGCCGGTCTCTTCGTCCCTTTTTGGACCATAGATTTTTCTAAGTACTTTATTCTCGAAAACTCTAAACCTATTCTCTTCTCCTTTCGTCAGCGCCCACGTTTCACACCCGTACATGACGACCGGCATTATTATCGTTTTGTAAATTCTTACTTTGATGTTTCTAGATAGCGATCGCGATTTTAGTAGCGTGTTTGCTGCATAATAGCACCCATTGCCAGCGTGTAGCCGCGCATTGATTTCTGTTTTAATCTTATTTAATCCCATTTCTTTTCTAACAGTTGTCTAATTGTAAACATTTGATCGCTTGTAGATCGGTTTCGGCGGAATCCACACTGGTAATCCCCAATGATTTCCTCGGCAAAAGGAGTTAGTCTACTTAGGATAACATTAGACAGGATCTTGTAGCACGAATTCACAAGTGAAATTCCCCGATAGTTGTTACAGTTAGTTTTATCGCCTTTTTTAAAGATGGGAATAATGATAGAGATATTCCATTCTTCCGGCATGCGTTCTGTTTTCCAAACTGCGCGTATCAATTTACAAATTTGCCTTGTGAGGCAAGGGCCTCCATTTTTTATCAGTTCTGACGGTAGGTCATCGATGCCCGCGGCTTTGTTATTTTTCAACTTCTTTATGGCCATTTCTATTTCTATATCAGTAGGATCGTTAATTAATAGATCAGCAGTGTGGATTTCGCCGAGATTACCTTCAACGGGGGCTTCGCGTACATTTAATAGTTTATCGAAATAATATTTCCATAAATTCAGTCTCTCTGTCGCATCGGCTACTAGATTGCCATTTTCGTCCCTCATTACTTCCGTTCTACTTTGAAAGCCTTTCCTTATAAAATTGATTCCCCTGTACATCTCACGCGGGTTATTTTGTTTATTATGCGCTTCTATTGCTAGTATTTTATTCTTTTCCCACTCCCTTTTCTTGGATCTATAGAGCCTATTTGTACTTTTGCTAATCTCGAGATATTTCTTATGTGTTTGATCGCACTTATTTTGTAAACTACTTAGTCTGGCCTTCCGACGTTTCCAAACCAGAGTTTGCACTCTTCGTCAAACCATGGTTTGCTTTTGGTTACTTTCTTAAAACCTATCGTAAGTTTCGCGGCTGCCTTTATCGCTTTTTTCGTATTGCTCCACAGGGTTTCCGGGTCCTCCTCGTGATTATTGTTATCGTCTCTCTGTTCTTGGAGAGCGTCGAAACTATTAGAAATCTCAACTTGGTAATTTAATGTTTCTGTTGCTGTTTTGAACTTATCTATATTGAAACGAACTGTTGGCTCTGTGCGGCTTGTTTTCTTACTTAACGCTAGCCTAGATCTTAGTTTTACTATCACGAGAAAATGGTCTGAATTTAAATCCGCTCCCCTATACGATCTTATATCGAGAATGTTTGTATGACGTCTTCTGTCAATTAGAACGTGATCAATCTGATTGTGAGTATTACCATCTGGTGATGTCCAGGTGGCCTTATGTATATTTTTATGCTTGAAATATGTGCTTTTGACAACGAGGTTCTTTGAAGCTGCAAAGTTTATTACTCTGGTTCCATTATCATTACTGACGTCATGCAAACTTTCTGATCCTATTGTAGGCCTATACATTGGTTCTTTTCCAATTTTCGCGTTGAAATCCCCCAATACTATTTTTGCGTCAAACGTTGAGAACTTGTTAAAAACCTGCTCGATTGTTTCATAGAAAAGATCTTTAGTGTCTTCGTCTTTGTCCTCGGTGGGGCAGTGCACATTGATTAATACGTGTTTGCTGAAATTACCCTTTAGTACAATGTAGGATAACCGGTCGTTAATGAATTGCATGTCGATAAGTGCTTGCGAAATTCGTTTATTAATAAGAAAACCAGTCCCCAGTCTTTGCCCCTTAGCTCCTCCCCAGTGCAAAGTATAGTTATCCCTAGAAATCGACGCGAAATCGCCCGACCAGCAGGTTTCTTGAAGTGCTATTAAGTCAGTTTTGTATTCAATTGCTATCTTAATGAGTTCGCTAAATCGGCTAGTATTTAGACTACGCGCGTTTAGAGTTCCCACCCTTAGATCTTTAACTGTAGTTTTTTGTTTTTGCAAGTTAGCCATGGTAGTTTCAATATAATCCGCACGTTAGGATCCTATTCCGATCGTAGGTGAGTCCACTGTCCCAGGAGTGATAACCCCCATACCTTCCTAGGTCTAAGTATGGGAGCTTTCCGACTCTGACAAGGACCATGTCAACTTGTCGTCAGACACATTACAGTTTCATCCTCGTACCCTAACGTCCCCCTGCAAGGCAGCGCGCCTACTGGCATCAATACCCCTTTGGCCCTATGCACGCGAATCATTCCACACATCCCTTGCGGGCAGTGTCATCGCTGCAGTGTCCAATGGGCAGCAGGATTTTTCCCTTACAAGATTTTTAGTTTTGGTTCGGGTAGAGTTTCTAGGTGGGTACACGCTGCACCTTGGCTTGCCAGAACCCACCCATTGTGTATGAACGCGAATGGGTGGGTCCCCCCAAGCCATGGTTGTCGTGTACCTATTTTTTACCAGTGCTAGATTCACCACACCCACGACTGGCTCCTATCGGCTGTCCGCGACTGCTTATTCTTGTATTCGCAGTTAACCTTGGGGGCTGTTCAGCCTTACGGGCCGTTCCTCTATCCGCAACCTGAGGACGCGCTACGTAGTGGTGATAGGAAACCCACCGAGTAGCAACACCATCTATAACAAAAAAAAAAGGGCAAAGGAAAAATCGGACGACTTCCGGTCGACGATATTTCAGGAGCCCTAAATAAGCCTGAAATTATGCAAGGGAAATAAAAAAAACTAAAATTGTATGGTTAATTTGTTTAAACAATAATTGTTTAAACAATTTTTTTTAATGTTCAAATATCATATTCGGGGAGCCCTAAATGAGCCTTAGACGGAACTGTTTTAGGAACGGTACGTTATTGTATGAATTTAATTATCGTATTTATTTTCCTTTGTGTATATATTGCTTTTTTTATTATGTACTTTGAAATCAAAATTCCGCCAGAGTTTAAACATGAATTCGTGGAATAAAATTAATAGTTTTTAAAAAAATAATAATTTAAAGAACTAAATAATAATATCTTTAGCTCCAAAAAATATATTTTCTATTTACAATTTGTAAAATTTCAAAAAATAATGCAAATAATTTGTATATGAGTATCAATAATTCATCATATTCTCTTGGCATACTATTTTATATTGGCAATTATTTAAATTTGAGAACGCGCTATACTTATTTGTGGTAAAAATATTTTGTTTATTATTAACAAAATTTTAATATTGAATAAATAAATTTTAAATAAACTATTTTTTGTAGACTCCGTATAAAAGGCCGCGACTTCGAGAAGGAGCCGTACCAAATTACTGTTGTGTTTTACAGAAAGTTATAATTTTTTGAAATGCTTGTTGCATTCATTTTATTTATTGAAATTGTATATTACATATAAGATTCATAAGAATTATACTTTTTTAATTTAAAAATTGCCTTTTTATTAATCTCATATACATACCTCTTGATTATTGCCATTTTTATAATTGCAAAATAATTTGGTAAGTTACTTTATACTGTTTTAAAATAAAATGTTTTAATATTAAATTAGGTACATGAATTTTTACGACGCAAAAACCTTTTAATTTTAATTTAAAATCGTGACACTAAAGTTCCTAAATTAATTAATTATTTAATTAATAACAATTTTATTGTTATTACTTTGTTTAAATTTATTATATTAAATGTATTATCTTGGAAAAATTTTTCGTATTGCTTTCACTCATTTAATCACTTAGAAACTTAATATATTTCACTTTTTTCGTTATATATTTTATACTAGTATATGCCAAAAACATTTAACTTCTTTTTTCCATTAAAAAAACACGAAAAAGCGGTTCAGATTTGAAAAAAAACATAAATATTTGCATTTTTGCCATGTATTTTAAAGAAAGTCGGCCCTATAGGTAATCAGCGCTAGGATTTCGCCTGGTGGCCGTGATCCACCTTTCAGCCAACTTTTATAATACAGGCTTCCATGACAGTGCCAGGGGGCTGGTTTTGTCAAGCTTCGCGCATTTGGTACCAATCCTAACCTTGACGAAAGCTCATACGGGTTATGGCGCGCGTAGACTTTTGTTTGTGAGATTCGACTAAACACTGAATTGAAGTCTACGTAGACCTGTCAACGAAATAAAATGATTGAAAGCCTTCTGTCTTTTTATGTACCTGGTAATCAAAGGTAAGTGTCTTAATTCAACCCACTAGCTTACATACTTTGCACATTTATCTCGCGTCAGTGTTCTTTTGTTTTCAATTCCACGAAGGAGGCTAACGCTATTGACCTTTCTGCGGTGTTTATATTTTGATTCCGCTTAACGTGGAAACGCAGAAATCGTTGTAGCGTAAAATTTTTTTGTTTATTTCTATTAAATTAAATACTTTTTTAACTACTTCTTTTAAATTTCGAGTATCAAAACTAATTCCGGGGCTTATGAAATATTGGCGTTGTTTTACTAATCATTTAACTTTATTGAACATAAAAAAGTAAAAATTGTTTTTTTAATTAGTTTAGCGTCAAATTTCTTTTTTCATTCGTTCAGATTTATATAATTCAGGGTGGCCGCTGGACCGGGAAACTTATGAGACCGGGAAAAACCGGGAAATGACAGTGCATTTATTTTTTGACCGGAAACTTTACAAATTTTTAGAAAAAAAATCGGTCCAACTTTGATTTCAAACGTTTTTTAAAATAATTAGTTGAATTGTTATCTTTTTCAATTATGATATCATTCAGTTTAAAATGCGTAATTCGAAAATCTTTCACTTTAAAAATGTTCCATTTTAGATTTTAATTTTTAAGCTTACATTTTAATTAAAAGAATTTTAAAATGCAGTTTGAAAGACTCAAACAATTAAAAATTAGAAGCGTTTGTAATCGAAGATTTTGGATAAAAAATATTTTTAGTTTATCAACTGTGAATATAAATTAATTCATGATTTTTGACATTGAACTGTACTTTCAGGATTAAAAAGTGAATAATAATTGATTTTGCAAGACGATTCGGAATCAATTCACAATTTTCAGATTTTAATGAAAGTCCTAATAGTTAAACAAATGTAAACGACCGATTGAAACTTTATACAATATTTTCAAGTTTAAAATAACTTCAAAATAATATATTCATAATTAAAGGCTTTTATTAAATGTCAAATATTGTTTCAGTTTAAAATGTTCCATTTTTAAACCAATTTGAAATTAAAATTTAAATCAATTTGAAATTTTTTAATTAAGAAAAAGAACAATTACTTAATATTTAGAAATATCTGAGTGTTCATTTAAAATCAGTAATTAAAAATCAAATATTCAAAACTAAAAACAAAAAAACTAAACTTTGAACGTTACATTTTTAATTGTTCTATTTATAAAAGCCTAATTTGCAAGTCAAATTGTTAAATTTTGATGTATATAGATTTTTGCAGATTTCGAACAAAAAATTCAGAAGTTTTTTAAGAATTGTGAAAGGCTTTAAAAGTATAAAAAAATTTCCTTAAGATTCCTATGAAAATTGAAAATGATTTTTTATTTTGACAAATTAATTTCAAGAGAATATTTAAAAACATTTAGAAAGATTTACAAAATTGGCACAAATAATTGTGGAAGATTTTAAGGAATTTTTTTCTATTTGGCAGGATTAAAAACAAAAATTTAGGAAAAATTCGAATCATTTTAAAAGATTTTTAGAAGTTCTGAAAAAATTTCAAAAATAATTTAAAATGTGAAAAAATGTGAAACGACATGTAGATTTTGGTGCTTTAATTTGCATCTCAGTTTGTATTACTTAAAATGAAAAAATTTTTAGCTTTAGAGTTCGAATTTTTTAATTTCATAGACCGTGAAAAATGTTTGCAAACCGGGAAACGACCGGGAATTTTTTTCTTTGATTAAAACGGCCACCCTGTAATTAAAATGGTAGAGGTTTTTATTTACTGGTTATACAATAGTTGTAACTATATGTATTGTCATAATACTTTTTTTTTTAAAAGGTGAACGGTTTACAAAGAAACAATGGGATCACAGCTAAAATTCACCACCTATTGTCCGAGTTATAAAAGAGAGTTTCCATGGATCTAGAAATCTCAGCTTGAAAATAAATATGCATTTTGTGCATATTACGGGAAGGACTTCAAGATAGATTCAATGGGAAGATCTGCTCTTGTTAGTTACTCGAGAAGCAAAAATCATACTGGGAATGAAGAGGGACATACGAAAAGTCTTAATATGGATTTTTTCCTAAAGCGAAACGATTCTTCAAATAATCCGACAAGTAAGTTTTTTTATACTAATATTAAAAATCGAATCTTTCTATCAATTTTAATAAAATTGTAAAAAAAATTATGATTCAATTTTCAGATTCCAGTTCTTTGGCGATCTCTAACGAGTGTACTGCAAGTAATGTGGCTGGGCTTAGTCAAGACATTATTGCCGATTCTAAGTAAACCAGTAATGCAGATTTAGTACCTAAAGCAGCAATAAATAGCTCTGTTAAAACTTTTATACAATCTCAAGCCGTCACAAAAGCTGAAATTATTTGGTGTCTAAATGCAGTTTTTAAGCATTATAGTCTTCGCGGTGCAGGTGATGCTGGTTTGGATTTTCCGTTGATGTTTGAAGACAGCCTCATAGCATCTAAAATGCAGCTGCAGAAAGATAAAATAGATAAATATCTTTAGAAGTGTAAAAGAAGTATTATATAAATAATACATGGTAAACTATATAATCTGCTGGTTTTGTTGATGTAATATGTTATGTTCATAATAATAAATGTATCATGGAGCATTAAAGTGTGTTTTTACTTTCCTGGAAAATCAGGGAATTAGCCTTGAAAAACCGGGAAAACGCCTGGAATTTGAATCAGCCCAGTGGATAGACACCCTGGTATACCATTAAGCCATTTCCCTTTCAGGGTAGGCGTGACACTACCCGATTCGGGTAGTGTTTCTAGGTGGATAGTTTCTTGTAGTAAATAACTACAAGTGTGGGCTCACCACACCCACGACGGGCCTACAGCACGCAGTATTCTCGAATGGTCACCCATCCAAGTACTAACCGCGCCCAACGCTGCTTAACTTCACTGATCGGACGAGAACTGGGGTTTTCAGCGTGGTATGGCCGTTGGCCATAAATAAAAGTACTGCTTTAAACAATGTCGATTTCACTGGTTCAGTGATCATGAGAGCAGATTTCCTGTCTCATCGGCATTTGCATATGACAAACCATACTTCCACTGACCTGTCTCATTTGCTAAACATATTTGAATAGTTGTGGGGGTAAAAATGTACAATAATATTATAGTTGAAGCATGTACATATTTCTATCGTAGTTGAGCCGTTTTCTGGGTATCAGTAATTGATACCTAATGCGATACCATTAAAAATTGGTTGACATCCCACAGTGTTTGAATGAAAAAATGAAAATTACATGGTACGAGGTTAGAATTTAGTAGAATATGATGAATACTGAACACCCAGCCAAAACTGTCACATATACAAACCTGAAGAATCTGTACAAAAACTTGTCAATGTATTTGAAAGTTAGGTTCTCCGTATATAATTCTTTGTGATATACATCTTTTTCTATTTTTTAATTACTTTCTACAGTATGCTAATTACTTTACTCGCAGTCTAGTGTCAAATAATTCTTCTTGAACGTGGAAAAATGAATAAGTCGAATGAGTGTTTCCATAAATATAGAATGGTTCACATGCCCAAGAGACAGTATACTAATTTAGTCACGAGGGGGGAGGGGGCGTGAAACTGGCATAGGAACTTCCGGTTGTCAAAACTGAAAATACTTGACAGCAAAAGTTAGTGTCATGAACGTCATGAAAATACGTTCCATATCATCACAAAGTCCAACAACAATTTTGCAAGTGAATTGTGAAATACTTTTATCTTAGTTGAGTGATCAAGATTTTCACGCCGCATTAATTATATTTACGGTATGTAACTTGGTAAATATTATTCTCATGGTTCTGCGACCTGATAACTTTATAAATGCACGATTTTATTTCCATTTCTAGGTTACGAAACTTAAGATTTAAGCTGGATACCAAAAGGGGGGATAGCATCATTCGGGGGGGGGGGGGTAATTTCTGCTAGATGTCTCAATTGTTCAGTGAGAATATTCTCTGATTTTCTCCATGTCTGCTATTTGTTCACCAGTGAAACTGCGGAACCTCACTGGTTTCCCAGTAACAAAGCAGAATACAGTTTCAAACAATGTCGGTTTCGCTGATTCAGCGATTAAGAGAGCAGATTTTCTGACTCATCGATATTCCCTTATAACAAACCGTACTTCTACTGACATCTCTCATTTGACAAACATATTTAAACAGAATATAAAAATTTCATTCATTTAACTTATTTTAAAATTTCCTACGAATACTTTAATCAAACTTGTAAAATTAGCCAAATCTATACATTCACCTTGAAAAGGTCTATTAAATTATTAATTTCAAGACTAATAAGTTAGAAACAAGTGAGGGATTTGAAGAAATAATAAAACTCAATAAATACTCTGAAAATACAACCTTTTTAATGTTATCAATAATATCTTGGCTATAATTTGGCTCGGTACTTTCAAATGAAGGACTAGGTACTGTGCACACATAACCTCGTATATTTGTGTTTAGATAAGTAACGGTAACACCCTCCGTGCTCAAAGTGTTCAATTTCAAGAAATACCACGGAGAACAAATACACATTATACCTTTCGCATTTTTCGTTGGAGGCTTAACTGGTGCCCTATCATCTGAGTAATTCACTTTACGACCTTTCCCAGCGGCGTAGGTGAATGATAAAATTCTTCCTATAATACATTCTTTTCCTTTCTTATTATAAAAAGCACACCAATGTCCTAAAAATATATATTCATTTACAGCTACTTTAATTTCTGATGTAACATTAACTTTATTTATTTTTTGTTAAAGCATCTTTAACTCTATGCAGTCTATCGCTACTCAGTTTGTTGTATCCGCTTGAAAGACTCCAACAAAGAGTAATTTTGCGAATAATCACAGACGTGTTGCTAGAATTTTTATAATAAATAAATGGACTAGTTGGTGAAATTTGAACTTGGAATTCCACTTCATTTTCGATTCGCTCTTCAGTATCTAGTAAAACTGATAAATCTTCAAAACATGCATCATCGTTGATTTCGTTTTTATTAACGTCTTCATCGTTAACCTCATCTTGTCTGCCAGATTCGTCTCCAATGTTAGCTTGGTCTTCATCTTCCATTAAATTAACTTCATCCAATTTTGCAGCTTTGATAGATGAAGGAATTACGGTGGCGTCCTTAACTTCCATTCCAAGGGAAAGAGCAATGTCAACAGCTTCTTGTCGAGATCGAGAAATAGTGTCCAAAATTTCGCTGTCATCTGGCAATGGTAGATCCCGAAGTAGATTTGATACTTTCTTGCCTTGCTCTATTTTCTTTTCCAAGCGAGGAAAAGCAAAGTCTTTTCCAAGTGATTGTGTTACTTGTGCTTGGAATTGAATCCTTTGAACACGTTGTGTAAATTCTAGCATGCTAAAATTAATTACAGTCGAATGAGTAGATGTTAACGACCTCGCACCACGGAAAAATTTTTCACAAGGCTGACTGCCAAAAAGCCAAGGAAGGAAGAGTTGTGATAGGTTTTCCGTCCTAAAATAATTAATAGCTCTTATCAAAGCATGTGCATTAATTTCAATGCAGGTGTAGGCGTTGCTGGTAATGAAATTTTTAGTGGCGCCATACCGATTGTCCATCAACCATTGCCTCCAAATGCGCAAGAAGAAAACTGTTTTCCATATTAGGTGAACTCTTTCTACTGGAGCAATGTCCTTATCCAAATAGGAATCTAAAGCATCTTTCAATGCTTTGAGGAAGACAATAGTTCCTTCGGCGGAGGGTATATTTTTAGGATTTCAATCACTCGGATACTGCAGATTTTTTCCACGGCTCGAAAATTCATTTTATCGACACTGTTTATGTCCGAAATTGTAAGTCCATGATCTTCTTTGGATTTCTCATCGATTACTATTTTTATATATGTAGAAGATTCCACATATTTTCCAAGTGGTAAGAAAACTGAAGGCTTCAGTAGTACATAGCGGGTTTTAGTTCGATAGTGATGCATATCTTGAATATAAATCGTTGTATTCTCTAAACTTTAAATAAACCAACCACTCCACTCAGCTGGTAAATTGAATGATTGAGGAAGGGATTTACATTTCATAGAACTTAATAAACGAGTATCCCTGTGAGAGGAAAAACCTTTTAACAGAATGCCTTCTTTTTGAGCTTGCTCTTGCATCCATGTCCATCGACTTTGTACTTGCATCGATGTGAAGCGATTGTCAGTTCCAAAGCATGCCAGACAAAATGCTGCAACGCCTTCTTGAATAGGCTGAGCCATAATCACGTATGCATAATTAGATAATGTAGCAGTAGAAAAATACTCTTCTATTTTGTCGGCCGACGTTGCTTGATAAGATCCAACTTGTGGAAGACCATTCTTATCTAATGGCAACACAAAACAAACCACATCGTTGAATCGCGGATCATATTGAATGAGGCTAGTTATTCTCGTACCATCTTCACTGATCCAAACTATGAGAGGAAGACATCTTTCTGTCAAATATTCCTTCAACTCGCGGAAACGGAATTCCCCTTCTGGAATAGGTTCGCTTACCTTTTTAATACATGTACTAATAGTTGTAATTGACGGAAGAGAATCCGGAAGATTTTTTTGCAAAGTCTCATACATAGCTCGTCCTCCCAAAATGAAAACATAAGACGAAAACAATTTTAGAGATTCGGTATATCTTCTACCAGCCTTATGTCTTTGCATATTCACATCAGCTGCATAGACCAAGCATTTTAATAGGTGGTTGACGGTAGTAGGTGGTTTTGTTTGTTTTTTGTCTAAATCGATTTTTTCTCTAATATAAGTGGACAGAGTTTTTTCAAGATCACAATTTTTCTTAATTAGTGACTGAACCTGATTCAAAATTGGGTAGAAGTTTGTGATGCGGCTTTGATTCAAGTGTCCACGATTCAAAGCTCTATTTCTCCTTTCAGATCTAGAATATTTTTTCAATTTCCATTTTGATTTCTCTTTCGGTACGTTTTTAAAACTTCGTTCAAGGGGGAGCTGTTGGCCACAACGACGAATCTCCGCTCCGTCTAGTTCTTCGATTACTAGAAAAATTATAATTACTATTTACCTGAGAATATTAAAACACCAAGTAGAACTATCAAAGGTTAATTTACAAACTCTCATCTGAACCGAGTTCCTAACATGCACCTGAAGTTCTGAACGTTCAAATAAACGAAATATTTTTCCCAATTCTATTTTATCTATAAATATTGATCAAAATTTCGTTGATTTGAATGTTCAGAATTTCAAGCACATGTTTCTAACAATATACTTGAAAATCTAACACCTTGAAATAAATAAATGTTGGTCTATGTACACTAACATTTTAATTATTTATTAACAGTATGTATAATCAAATGTAAATTATTTATAACTCGATTTAAACAAAATTCAATGGATTGACAATAAAAGATTTTGAATGAGTAATTACCACAAAATCTTCTCCGTCTCCACTTTCGACGGGATATGCGTCCTCGGTTTCGTCTAATTTTTCGCTGCTTTTCAAACTGACATCCGCTACAACATCTGTAGGATCCGCCATCACAATCAGATTGTCTTGTTTTTCTGACTTTCTAAAGATATCCTTGATGCTCATTGTGTTCTTCGTTTTTTCCCTTCTCTCTTAAATGCATTATGCACAAGTTTGAGATGCCTTGTATAATTGGACCAAATCCATCGACCTCTTACTTTGATGACTTTGCACATACACTCCGCGCTCTCTTATACGACATTCCCCTATACGTCCGCTCCATTATACGACCAGTTGCCGCTCCCCTATACGACGGAAAGGTCGTTCTCCACCATCCCCACTCTTCCGCTCAAAGCTCGCGCGGGAAGCAAATACTCTCGCGCGTGAATATGATATAGTCAGCTGTCAGTGACGCAGGATTCAACGCGCATGCGCACGACCACGTGAGATTGTTGGTATTGCAAGTGGAAGGGTTCCCCTTGCGCCGTCGTATAAGGGAACGTTTTCGGTCCCGAGCTCGTCGTATAAGGGAGCGCGGAGTGTATAATTATTAGAGCAAAAAATACACTCAACGTCAGCATTGAGTGATTGATTACCTTCGATTAGACCAACTTTGACGACAATTTTAAGGTCTTTTAATTTTTCCTTTTGAATTTCTGTAATTTCAATTTTTTGATCAATTGTAAAGAAATTTATGTGATTTTTGAACTACTTTACGTTCCATTTCCAAGTCTCTTGAATTTTGGTCGGGAGATTGTTGTGATATAGGCTGACTCTTTGTCGATGTTTGCTTCTTGGGCAGTGAGAGATTGGCCATCTTTTTCTTGCAATAATTGGCTACAGCCAATAGCATTAATTTGTGTCCCGGAAGTAGCTTAAAATTAGCAGGAGATTTTGCGTAAAGCCCGTAGTATTCTTCAGGTGGCTTACTCTGATCACGCAGGATTTCAACTTCAGAGCGAGCAAAGGATTCTACCTCTGCTATATGTTTTTCCTCAAAGGAACTCATGGATAACACATTATGAAATCCAGTCATTGTTAATAAATTTTTTAAATGAACTGGAAATTGAGTGTCTAAGTCATTTTCTGTTTGGGCCCACCATGTGGAATCTAATTGTGTTTGACCCTGTAAATTTAATATGTGTTAAACAAATTTCAAATTTTATACATAAATTCCCGTGCATAAAAATACCTCAAATTTACCTTTAATTTTTACTTTCAATCTGATGATACAAGAAAACTTCTTTACTTTCATTCATTTTTACTAAAGCATGTCAAATTTTAAGTTTAATAAATTAAAAAAATCCCCTTTCCAGCACTTTTTGATGTAAATTTTTGTTAGCAACTATGTTTTTGTGTAAAGCAAAAAGTATTACTATAATAAATAATAAAAAATGTGTTATTAATTAAAACTGATGGTTGCAAAGAGAGTGAGATACCATGTTAAGTATATATTCTGTTCTGTATTCTGTGACACTAGCATTTATGTTATTTTACATATTATAACCTTAAAATTTGACATCTTTTGGTCCTTTTGGCAAAAAATATGGAAAAGTACCAAATGTTTCGAAGCTACCCTACTTAGTTTCTTATTTTTAAACGAAAAAGAAGTTGGTAAACTAGAAAAGTAGTAAAAAAGTTGAAATTCAGGAAATTCGTTTTATTACAAAATTTAACATTTCAAAATAGTATAAATATGAAATTTTTTACTGTTTCCTCGGTTTTACTTTATTTTTAAATTTAATTTGTATTTCTATTACCAAATATATTTGTCGAGGTATTCGTGATATTACCGCATAAGAACACCTAACCTACAAAATCTGTCAATCAATGGCATCAATGCTGGCTAGGAAACATCAGTTCATTTATTACTTACCATCATTAATTCACTTAAGCTGTTGCACTTTATCAATAAATAATTATTGATGTTTTATAACAATCTAACTAGAAACTTAAATATTTAGTTGTAGGCTTAAAACAGTCCCCTGACTGATGACTCTTTGCCCAGAATACACGGAATAAAAGCGTTTAAGATTTGACTACGGCCATGTGCCGATAGGTGGCGCAGATTGTTCACGAGGCCTGAATTAAAAAAAATGCATGGGGAACAATGTAAAAATTGGATTTTCTCCAAATAAAAGCTATTTGATCAAATTTTCTTTACGAGCCATTAATCTAGAAAGTTTTAAATATTTTTTAAATTAATGCTTACTAACAAAAAAGGTAAAATGCTCGAGTATTGAACGTAAATTCGCTTCGATTTGTGGCGGGAAGTTCAAATCAAAGTTTCATATCAAGTGATGATAATAATATTTATTGTTATTATTGAAGTTGAATATTATGCAACTATTGTAACATTATTATTACTTGATCATAATGAATTAATTTAAAAAAATTTTATTCAAATATTGATTTAAATTAGAAACCAAAAACACGAGTATCAAATCCAAAATTATGTATGAACTATCGAACTACAGAATTTTAATAATAATTCATTTTTATTCCATATATAATTTTTTACTTTATTCTCGCACTGTTTGTTTTGTAATTAAAATTAATATATATATTTTTTAATTTTAATCAATTATCAATAACTAATAATAATATACGAATAATAACATGGTATTTTAATTAATTATTGACAATAAATATTATTATCATTATTTATATGGAAATATCACAATCTCGATTTGAATTTCCCGCCAAAAAATACTCTAATGTACGCCCATAACTCGAGCATTAAACATTTTTTGGCAATAATTATTGCTTTGAATATATTGCAAACTTTCGAGATAAACGACTAGTTAAAGAAATTGGATAAAATAGTTTATATTCTGAAAAAAATTGAATTCTTACGTTTCGTCCCATGCATTTTATTGAATCTACGCGATAGGCCTCGTGAACCATCAGCGCCACGGCCAACATTCAGGACATTTTCAATTCACTGATGCAGGGGGCTGACTCATAAAAACATTCAAACACGAGTGAACAAGAGCTGAAACACAGCTGTTTGTACAAGTGAATTCACTTAAATTCAAAGAACTTTAGATATTTCAGGAGATTTTAACAGAATTCGAGTGACTTGACAAATGATTTCAAGTGACTTCCAGTGAATTCAAGTGAATTCACGTAACTTTCAGTGAATTCACGTGACTTCCAGTGAATTCACGTGACTTCAAGTGATTTCAAGTGACTTCAAGTGAATTCAAGTGACTTCAAGTGAATTCAAATGACTTCAGATATTTCAGGAGATTTCAAGAGAATTCAAGTGACTTTAAATGAACTCAAGTGAATTCAAGTGACTTCAGATATTTCAGGAGATTTCAGGAGACTTAAGGAGATTTCATTGCAAGTGTACACCTGACTTCACTAGTTGTCAACCCCTCGTAGCTAACACTTTATTTGATACCATTTGAAATTTGTTGAAATTCCTAGTGTTTTTCAGACAAAAATAAAAATTACATGGTACAAAGTTAGAATTTAGTAGAAAATGACGAAACTTGTCAATGCTCTCTTAAACTGAACCAGTGAAATTTTCAATGGCTGAATCAGTATTTTGAATTATTACTGGTGAACCAGCGATTTTCCGTCTTTGAATGGGTGAACCACAGTAAGTGATTCAACTAAAACAACGTTACTAAATATACCAGTGACGCCAAATGATAGATTCAACCAGTGATACAGCGCTCCACGCGCCCAAGACATGAACCTCCAGTCGTCTGGTACGCGCATGTCGTCGGTCTGATCTTTGCATTTCTCGAGTGACAACGAGTGACATCGACTACGCGTACGACCAGATGACTACTGACACTGAGTAATCAGTGAATCTCACTGATTGAACCAGTGACAGAATTCCACTGAGTAAACCAGTGAAATCTCACTGATTGTCCGTGACACACTTCTGGCTGTTTCAACCAGTGAGATTTTACTAATTCATTTTAAGAGAGTGTACATGGAAGTTCCGTTTTCAGTATATAATTCTTTGTGATATAAATTTTTTTCTAATTTTCAAATACATTCTACCGTTATTCTAGTTACTTTATTCATAGTTCAGTATAAAATATTATTTTTCATGTTGAAAAAAATGGATAAGCCGAATGAGTTGAATGAGTCTTTCAATAAATATGAAATGGTTCGCATGCCGTAGCGACAATATACTAATTTAGTTTTTGGACAAAAGAATTATTTCCTTTAAAATATTTTTTTTCAAGCTGTATTTTCAAATTTGCTTGGAATTTGGAAACGTTTTTTTATTATCCTTACATCCTTCATACGTAGTATCTATTCATCTAGCTTTACCGTGCAAATAAATAGCCTTCACCGGGTGGGCAGTTCCCCTCCTCATTTCCTCCCAATAAACAAGTTTGCGAGATATTTGATATTTATCCAAAAAACCTAGACGACTAGGTGAGATATTCTTAATATTTTTTATTGATATTTTTCGAAAGTTGTGCATTTTATATTAAAAGCAAAAATAATTCTTAATAATGACAACAGTAATGTAATATTTTTAAGAATAATTTTCATTTAGAGAAATTTTCTCCACATAAGACAGATATGGGGTAAGAGCACTAGTGGTTGGCACTGCGCCGGTTATTGGCACCCCCTTTAAATTTTGTTAAATATTAAGAAAATGCGAACATTTATCGTATTTTACTGATATTATTTTAATTCTAATATCATGTTTGCGCAAAACGATATATACAACTTTAGCAAAATAATGTCAAATTTAGGTGTAAAATATTTAATTATCTTTAATTTTTAGGGTGCCAAGAATTTATCGGCTTTTCTAAAGAAAATCTTTAGCTGACGACATTTTTTAATTTCGTTATAGCAACGTTGTAAACAAGTAAATCTGTTTCATTTTTTGCAGGTATTTTGAAGAAATATTTGAAATTCAATAAAAAATCAGAATTAAACATCGGTGATAATGTATTTATTAATTTAAGAGGGGTGCCAATGGAAATTAATACAAAAAGTATGGTCTCTAGTCGTTGGCACCCCAGTGCCAATGACCAAACCATGCAATTCTGGAATGGTTTCATTCATTGGCACCCCCGCCTTGTCAGAAAAAAATAAGGTTATGTAATCCCAAGATCTTGTGTTGACTTGAATCATTTCATGTATTTCTCATAAAATGAAGGTTGAAAAGTGCCGGAACGACAAAAGCCGTTATTAGTAGACGCAAAAGTAGCTAAAAATTATAATAAATGAAGCTGTCATTTATATACCGGTAATCGTAACCTCCAAAGTTTTCTTCATATCATTTATTGTTTTTAGGCTTTTAGGTACAGTTAAATATTGTTGTTATTTGAATTATAAATAGAATTTTATTATCTTTATACATATTATGTTTAATAATATCGTCGTACAATGTTTTAAATGTTACCCAGATATGTATGTTAATATAAATAGCAAAAGTTTTTATTCAGTCGATGCACCGACTGAATAAACCGATTTATTTTGACTATAATCATATATATCCATGTTTGAATTTGTTTCTTGATTTTGCTAGTTTAAAGCAGAAAATGAAAAAATTAGTAACATTTATGTTTTTTTTTTAAATTTTATTTATTGTGATATATATGCCTATCAGAGAGTATCTCTGAGGAAATAAAAACGTATACCGAAGAACACATGTACCATGACTATAAGCTTTATAGCTGCTGTCAAAGATATTGGCATGTCCAAAAACAAAATTTATAAAATACTAAATTTAGAACCATCAATAGAAAAATTATTTATTATTTTCAGATGCACAATTTGTTTTTAATCAATGTTTTAATGTAATTGCAAAAATTTTAAGAGGTTATGTGAGTGTAGTGACAATCACTGGTGACGGGGGGTGCCAACAAATGGGTTTAGCAGTGCCAAGCACTAAAATTTTGGGACTACATACTTATTTTTGACATTTTTTCAAGTTTTTGTCAACATTGAATAATAATTTAACATTTCAATGTATTCTTCATAACATTTGGAGTGTAGGTATAATTATCACTATTTAAGAATTCAAAACTTTATGTGTTTATTTATTTCCTAAAGTCTACATTTCCTCTTAAGGTGCCAATAACTGGTGCTCTTACCCTATTATCGATTTATTTATTTGATTCCCAATAAGACTAAAGAAAAAATTAGTTTTTTATAAATATAAAAATAAAAAATAAAATAAAAATAAATAAAGATACATACAATTTATAAGAGAAAATTCAATTTGAAAATTATATCTGCATAGAAGAAAAATAGTATTAGAGAAATTTGTAAAATTGTATGTGTATCACAAAAAATTATTTTTAGTGGTAATGTTCAAGCAGAATTTTTTTCCTAATTTGTTGTCTGTAGCAAGTTTAAAATTGTGCTTTTAATGTTTTTCATTCAAATTTTTTCTTGATATATGGAGAGGCCTTTTCATCAAATTCAAAATTTATATTCTAATTTTTTATTTCAAAATTTGCTGTAAAATGATTGAAAATGTATGTAAAATATTATAACTAGTGAAACAAAATTTCATTTGTGTGGTAAAACACCTCTCTTAAAACTAATTTTAGCTCCGAAAATTTTTTGGAAACAATATGTTTTATTTGAGGTAAGTTATAAAAATAATTTTTGTTCGAAAAATTTTTCTACACAGAAAGGTAATGCTATACAAACTTGGTAACTTTTGATGGATGATGAGAAAAAATTAATTTTATTAAAAAGTTCGAACTGTAAGGAATTTAGATTTCAAAGTGATGCGACACTAGCGCCGTAAGGCCCTAAGGCCCGATGAGCAGTCAGTCGTTGGCGAACCTCCGAGCCGCAAACAACCTTCCGTGTCACTTTGTAATACCTTATTGTTTAATAAACGTATATACTATACTTATGTCTCTTACAAACTTCAGAAGTGGGATTATTAATCCAACGCGCCTAAACCGTTAGCATTCGTAACATTTGTGGTGTTATTGTGTTTCGCTGAGGCGAAAATTCAGATTTTCTCGAGACGCTTCGTGATTCGCGTGCCCGCGGACGCGTCGTTTTTTCAGCTTGTGTTTGTGGCGATCGGAGAGTGAAGAATCTCTTCAAATTATCGTATATGGTGTGCAGTTCGCGTAAGGCATAAGACGTGTGAAAGAATTCCGATATTTCAAGTAAATTCTGACACGTTTTCGTGAAAAACGTAAATTTTCGAGAATGGCGGACTCCGTTGACGCCATGTCTTAGTTTTGGTTCCCGAAAAAGAACGTGGCGTGGCGCGGCAATCGCGCAGCGAGTGCGCACAGCTGAGAGGCAGTAGGCCCGTAGCTGTAGCACAGTTGGGACTTCTGACGATTTTAAGTGCGCGCGCGTGCAAGGAACTTCCGATACCATGTGACACATCTCGTCTCGCGCGGTGAAAATCTCTGGCACAAAACGAACTTCGGTCAAATAAATTCAGTGAAAAAAACACAGTAAGTTGGCATCATTCTGTACGATGCCCTTACATTCGGAGTGCTAGTGTTTTAAAACTTCTGAAATAGTGAGGCATTATTCTCCCTGGATACCTGTGTTGTTGGCGTGGAGCCTGGTGATATGTGTATATCTAGTGTATTGAGCCTAGTGTATGTCATCTCGAGTTATGTGAATCGATTTGATATAATTTGACAGCATTGATTTGATATAATTTTAGTGGATTAACTTCAGATGCTAAGTGTGTGATTCAAAGAAAAAGAGTGCTTCGTTATGAATCCCACAAATTTCAGGTTAGCCACCCTTAAGGAAGTCTGCGCCGGCCGCGAATTAGCAACTTACGGCACGAAGGCTGAACTTATTAGGCGATTGAAGGAGGCAGACCCGACGGAAAGTTGGCTCGAGGATGCCAAGGAAATTGAGCCCATCGTACGACTCGATGAAATCCACGAGGAGGATACCGGAAGGAGAGATACTGAATCCATTCAAGACGTAAGGCAAAACCTGAATGGAAGTGCAGCCTCCCCAACTCAGCCAAACCTAAGACAGAACCAGGCTGTTATGGACAACAGAGAAGTGGAGTTTTTGATTCGGGAACGAAATTTAATGGAACGGGAACTTGAACTCGCAAGGCGCGAGATTGAACTTCTGCGCAACAACCCCGCTCGTCCCGAACCGCAAGCTTCTGTACGACGTATTAATATCACAACCCTGAAGGATTTGTTGGGCGATTTTGATGGCACTGGGCAAGATTTCCGAAAGTGGAAAGAACAGTTCCAACTTCTGTGCAACACCTACGAATTGGACGACGCGAACGGTAGACTTCTGATGGGTGCTAAGCTGAAAGGTAAGGCTTTAAGGTGGTTTCACTCAAAGCCTGAATTTATTGGAATGTCACTGGACAATCTCCTGACAGAATTGGCATCCATGTTCGACCATCGTCAATCCAGATTGGCATTGAGGAAAAAATTCGAAAGCCGCCTGTGGAAAGCTTCTGAGTCATTCAGTGACTTTTTCCACGAGAAGCTGATTCTTGCAAACGCAGTACCGATTCAGGAAGAAGACCTGTTGGATTATCTGATTGATGGAATTCCGGATGTATCACTGCGTAATCAAGCGAGAATTCAGCGGTTTACTGAAACAAAAGGACTTCTGCAAGCGTTTGAGAAAATCACGCTGAAAGATGAGGTTAAGAGTACTCAAGAGGGCAATAAAAGTACTCCTTCTGCAAGTCCGAAACCCAACAGCGAATTGAAGGATGAAAGGTCAACTAATAGGACTCCCTTGCGTTGCTATAACTGCAGCAAACTCGGACATATGGCGACCGAGTGCAAGCAGCCGGTAAGACCGAAAGGTGCCTGCTTCAAATGTTTTGAAATTGGTCACCAATCCAAGGATTGTCCACGTAAGAAGCCGCAGCCGAAAAGTCAACAGCAGGTCAACAACGTGAACGATGTTTCTTCTGATCAACAAGTGAGCAACGTTGCTGAAATTCTGCTGGGTCAGAATAAGTTAAGCAACTCTTCAGAGAATCCGCTCAACGCTAAGTGCTTCAAGATGACGAAGTTCGAGGTCAACTCCGCAGAGGCAAGCCGCTCTCTGACCTTGGATACTCTCCTAGACACAGGAAGCCCGATAAGTTTTGTAAAAGAATCTTTTATTCCTGTTAACAGTATGATCCCGTACAATAGACGTGAGTATAATGGAATAAATAATAGTGCTCTTGTACGTTTAGGTTTAGTAAAAGCGAATATTACTCTAGATGATGTCGAGCGAAAGGTACGACTTATTGTAGTTCCAAACAATACCATGGCTAATTCTGTTGTTTTGGGTCGCGATGCGTTGTGGGCTTTTAATTTGGGATTAATGGCGTTACCTGAAGTAGAAGCTAGAGTCACTAAAGAAATCTTTAATATTGACGTCTCGGTAGGCGAAATTACTGATTCACTAGAGATAAATTCGGAATTAGATCACGAGGTGCAATTAAAGGTTAAAAAACTCTTTACTTCTGAATATCTAAATAAAGAACGCCCGGAATTTCCCAAAGTCAAGACCGAATTAAGTTTACGCTTGACAGATGATCGCCCTATTTATTTCGCGCCGCGACGATTATCTTTTGAAGAAAAAGAGAAACTAGATAAAATTTTAGAGTACTTGCTATTGAAAGGTATTATCCGCGAAAGCGAATCTCCTTATGCCTCCCCTATAGTGCTAACTAAAAGAAAAAATTCTGAATACAGACTATGTGTAGATTATCGATTTTTAAATAAAATTACGTTGAGAGATAATTATCCACTTCCGCTAATAGAAGATCAGATTGATAAATTGCGTGATAAACGATATTTCACCTTACTTGACATGACAGATGGATTCCACCATATCGACATGGCGGAAGATTCAATTCGGTATACATCGTTTATAACACCCCTCGGACAATTTGAGTATACAAAGATGCCGTTTGGTCTTAAAACTGCACCGGCAAAATTCCAGAGATTTATTAACAAAATCTTTGATCAGCTGATTAAATCCGGCGATGTTGTCGTTTATTTGGACGATATTCTGATAGCTAGCGAATCCTTGGAATGTCATTTCATTATTTTGGAACAAGTTTTTGCCCTTATAGTTGAGAATAAATTAGAGTTGCGACTAGATAAATGCAAATTTCTTCAGACTAAAATTGAGTACCTCGGTTACGAAGTTTCAGCCGAAGGTATCAGCCCAACCGATCACGGAATTGAAGCGGTTTTAAAGTTTCCTCTACCCCAGAACATCAGACAAGTTCAGAGCTTCTTAGGACTATGCTCCTACTTCAGAAAATTCATAGAGGGCTTTTCTGTCATTGCTAAGCCCCTCTACGATTTGCTTAGAAAAAATGTTCCTTTTAGTTTCGGTCCAGATGAACTTCAGGCGGTGGAGAAACTTAAAGCTAAACTAATAGAGTCACCGGTATTGAGCATTTACAACCCTAAGGACGAAACCGAACTTCATTGTGACGCCAGCAAGGTAGGCTACGGTGCAGCCTTGCTGCAGCGCAAATCTGATGGTCTATTTCATCCAATATTTTATTTTTCCAAAAGAACTTCAGAAGTAGAGAGTAGGTTTCACAGCTTCGAATTAGAAACGCTAGCTGTGATATATGCCCTACGAAGATTCCGAATCTATCTCCAGGGGATACCATTTAAAATAGTTACGGATTGTAACGCTTTGAAGCTCACGTTGGATAAAAAAGATGTAAATCGACGAATTTATGCGTGGTCTCACGAATTAGAGATGTTCGACAAAACATTCGAACATCGGTCTGGCGAAAAAATGAAGCATGTCGATGCATTCAGCCGCGCTGTTAATGTATTAGTTGTCGAAGATAACACTCTTGAGGCGAATTTAGTTATCAGCCAGAACCTTGATCCAAAAATCCGTGAATTGAGAGATAAACTCCAGACTACCGAAGACAAGCTATTCGAAATGCGAAACGGTATAATCTACAGGAAGCGTAACGATGATATTTTATTTTATGTACCCGAGAAAATGGAAACTCACGTATTAAGAAAATACCACGATGAACTGGGCCATTTTGGTACAGAGAAAACTACCGAATCGATTTTAAGTAATTACTGGTTTCCGGGAATTCGTGAAAAAACAAAGAATTATATCGCCAATTGTTTAAAATGCATAGCATTTTCGCCTTCCACGGGGAAGGGTGAGGGTAGTCTCCACCCAATACCGAAGGGTGACAAACCTTTTCTGACATGTCACATCGATCATCTAGGTCCGATTGATAAACGAATTGCAGCTAAGCAACATTTGTTTTTAGTAATAGACTCCTTCACGAAATTCGTCAAGCTGTACCCCGTTAAAAGTACAGACACCAAAGAAGCGATTAATTGTCTGAATGATTATTTTCGAAATTACAGTAGGCCGCGAACCATTATTTCAGACCGTGGTTCTTGCCTCACATCGCAAGATTTTAAGGATTTTATAGACGAAAAGAAAATAAATCACGTTCTGATTGCGACAGCATCCCCTAAGGCAAATGGCCAGGTGGAGAGGGTCAATCGCGTAATAACTCCAATGTTGGCGAAACTCTCCGATCCTTCTTCCGGCAAGTTATGGTACAAAATGTTAACCGACGTTGAATTTGCTTTAAATAATACCGTACACAGTACTACAGGAACAAGTCCTAGTAAATTATTATTCGGGGTGAACCAGCGTGGTTCTGTGATTGATCCTGTGGCGGATTATTTGGAGCAATTCAAAGACAGCGATGAGGCCCGTGACCTCGAAAAGGTTAGGTCCGAAGCGGTCGAGAAAAATAAAAAGTCTCAAGAATATAATAAGGCTTATTTCGACAAAAAACACAAAGATCCACGAAAATACCAGTTAGGTGACTATGTGATGGTAAAAAACTACGAGACAACAGTTGGAGCATCGAAAAAGCTCATTCCGCGCTTTAAAGGCCCCTACGAAGTTGTAAAGGTGCTACGCAACGATAGATATGTGCTAAAAGATGTCGAGAATTTTCAGGTTACTCAAAAACCATACATAGGTACATGGGAATCATGTAATATGAAACCTTGGTACGACGATCTTATTTCTACAATATGTAATGTTTATTGCGATTATCTCTCGTACGACGAGTTAGTTTAAGTTACTTTTGAGTAATAGTTTGAGTCAAACTATTTGTCAGGATGGACGAGTTGTAAGGAATTTAGATTTCTAAGTGATGCGACACTAGCGCCGTAAGGCCCTAAGGCCCGATGAGCAGTCAGTCGTTGGCGAACCTTCGAGCTGCAAACAACCTTCCGTGTCACTTTGTAATACCTTATTGTTTAATAAACGTATATACTATACTTATGTCTCTTACAGAACCCATAGATACTTTAAAATATTGTTTAAATACATTTTTTCTCGATAAGCTTGCGCTTCGTTGACATCCCAGTGGAATATTAATGTTATAAAAACTATATTTAATTTTAGGATCGATGGGAAAAAATTATTTTTTTATGCAGAAGTTTTCTCTTGACAATAATTTATGCTCGAAATAATTTTTCAGTTTCTGGGTATTCAATTTTCGGAAATTGTTTACATTGTTTTTTATTTGAAAATTTTTTGGGGATAATATGGGTTAAAGCAGATACATTTTGAATTTTGAAAGAAAAAACTAAGTTAAAACAGTAAAACATTCTTTCCATGTAGAAAATAATGTTAGCGAATCTTTGTAGTAAATTATGAAAGACATAAAAATGCTTACTTTATTCATTTTGTTAATGTGTTTGCTTAAAATATTATGGTTTAATATCAATTTTCAAAGTAAAGTACTCGTTCTAACTGTTAGAATAATGTTTATTTTAGTCATATTTTTGTAAATTTTTCAAGTAGTAACGGTATATAAACTTTTATCAAAGAACAATTACCGAAACGATTTATTGATTTATACTTTCGTTTGGTTATTTTGGAAATGACAAATATATTGATCTCCTATGTTGCAGCAGAAGTAAAACTGGTAAAATACTTGTCACCAAAATAATTACACTTTTGTGAATATTAATGTTTTTTTTTCGAATGACACCGCTTGGTATTGTAACACATGCATGAGTAAAGAAGCATTAATAAAAAACAGTGTAACTAAAAATAAAAACTGTGATTTTTAATTCTCTGACCTGTTCCCCAGTGTGGCGTCAGTCGGAATGTAAGATGTCATTCTTTCATGTTGTAACTTGCTTTTCTTGACCTCCACGGCAAATCCTGTAATTAGGGTATTTCGATTTTCCACCGTTGGGGGGGGGGGGGGGCGACAGGCCTCAGGCCCATTTCTTGATCTTCTATCAGGGACGCCGCGCCGGGGCGCTTCACCCTGAGACGTGTACCAGCGTGCACACTGCACGTGACACGAGCGTCTAGACTCTAGTCCCTGACTTGGCAACTTTTACGCCCCATGGGATCGGGTCTCTGACGCGGCGCGCGCAACTTCCTACTCGCAGAAGCGAGTAGTACGGGTGAACAAAGTTTAAATGAAAGTTCGTAGCAAATGGGATTTCTGTATTGTTTATGGTAATGTCTAAATTCAAATGTTTATGACTAAGTATATCTACCTATATCTTCATTTTAAAGCGGAACACAACAGCAATGTCGAGACTGAAAAATTAAAATTTTCTTTATCGGATGAGTTTTCTTCATGGTTGGCTAAAACTGAGAAAAGTCACAAATAAAATTTATTTATCAGTATCTATAATAAATATTCCCACTTATTTCAATTATAATCTTTTCCAATTATTATGAAATATCGGAAGCGTTCAAATAGCGTTCAGGGTAGGAAAATTATTTATAATATTTTATTTATGCAATTTTAAGAATTCTATATCATCGGATATTTTAGCTGAGACCCTTAGAAATATTTACCAGAAGCATAAATATTTTAAAACTGGCATATTTATGTGCAAATACTTAATAATTATATCGGAAGAAGAATTTAAAGCTTCCATGGATAGAAAAGTTTTTAAATAAATAATTTATTATAAGTTAGTTATTTAGTCAAAATCTCAAAGTATTTAAAATTCGCTTTTCTCATATTCTATTCTATTCTATTAGTAACAAATTCTATCGAAATAAAATAAGCTACATAAGTTTCACGCGAAGTATAAACCTCATCTATGGTATAAGTAGGGATGGGTACGTATAATACATCACGTATATTACATGGTTTTCGACATGTATATTACTACGCATATTACGTCCTTAGTTTTCTACAAATGTATTTTACATTTGATCGCGTGACTATATGGGCGGGAGTTCTGAATTCGTAATTCTAACATTACCCAATTGCCTTACAGAAACAACTAAGATTGAGCAATTAATTAATTATTTGTCATTATTTATCACTTTCTTAAACAAATTATTTTTTTTAATAGTAATATACGTGTTTATTGTACTTCATAATCTGCAACGTTTTCGAGCATGTGGAACACGAATATAAGTACGACAATATGGTATCCTAAGCAAACGGATCTTTGTTATTTACTTTTATTTTCATACGCTTACAATTTATATCTTTCCAAGGGATATTGGTTATTCTTGATTTATTTTTGTTTAGCATCATTTTAGAAAAAAATTTAATGATCAGGAACAGTGCTACAGATTTCAGGTCTTCAGGTACACATAAGCATAATTAAAAAAAGTGAGGTTATATTAAGCACTATCCGAGTCCACGTGAATTACGTCCGCCATCTTTGATATGTATTATACATAGTTTTCTACAATTTTCTACGTATATTACGTCGTTTATGTATTATACGTAGAAAACCTCGAGTGACATGTCACAACCCATCTCTGGGTATAAGCTACTCCTGGCTTCTGCGCTAACACAATCTGAAGAAGAAGTGTTTTCAATTTTAGTAATACTGCGGTAATGTAATCATCAAAGTACTAAACTTCATTTAAGGATATCTCTGCAAAGAAAAATGATATCTTAAATTTTAAAAAAGCTTTTAAAAGCTGGATAGTAGTTGTACTTTTAGATGGCATGGACCGATTTTAGAAAAATAACATTTTCGCGATGTAACATAACCTCAAATACACCAAAAAACCGTATTTTTCGCACTTTTAGGTTAGGATATCTCAAAAACCTGATGTACTGGGAAAATTTTGACCCCGGATTCGGATTCTACGCAGAAAATTACATCGGAAATGACCCTCAGTTGGCCAACAACAGTCGCAACCCATTTTTTGCGTATCTTTGTAATCGACATGCTTGTTCATGATAATTTATTATGTTAACAACTGTCAATAACACTGACCTCATGTGCACGAAAATATTAGTTTGTGTGAGAAGCGAGACAAAACAGGAAACACCCGAAACTCATGCATACAGAACTTTGAGAGAAATCAGCTGATTTGGCATGTGCTCGTTTCTTTTCATTAAAACATTAAAAATTGTATTTAATTCGTCGTCTTTATTCTTCCATAATTATTTTTAGCTCAATAAACTTGCCTATAATTTCAAAAACAATACATTTTCTATTTTTTTTTTAAATCGAGCATTCAAATTACCGCCATTCGGAGGTTTTTCCGCTGACGGAAAAATCTCTATTTTCACTACTCATGACTTGCGCAAGTCCGCAACTTGCGGATCTGTAATCGTGTGAAAGGGCCCTCAGAGACCCGATCCCATGGGGCGTAAAAGTTGCCAAGTCAGGGACTAGACGCTTGGCACGTGACATGGCACTTGACCGTAAACCGTGTCGCATCCCCGCACTGTCAATTTCACCTATTTCTTATCTGGCAAAGTTATTTGTTCATTTATGTTAAATCGTTTATTCCTCCCTTATTTCAAATACTATCGAATCCCTAAATCCAACAATAATTTCAAGTAGCATTATTTCGCTTAAACTATTTTTTTATTATTATACCATAAAGCCATTTCCCTTTCGGGGTAGGCGTGACTTGCTCGGTTGGAAAATAGTAGTGTGTATGGTGGGTACACGGAGAAACCTTTTGCTGTACTATTTGCTAAAAATCAGACTAGATTTTACTATTTCTAGTTTGCAATGGAGGGACAGAGCGGAACTTTTGTAATGTTTACTACTTCGAGTAGTAACTGGTAACTACATGCCGAACTACAAAATTAATTGGAATAAAATCTAAAAATGTTACATTTATTTCAAAAAAGGTTTGAAGTATTTGCAAACAACTGTAGTAACGTCGAGAGAGACCGGCACACTGATTTAGTAAATGACTTAGTAAAAATTGGTACAGTCGGATTAGCAGACGAAAAAAATAAACCCAACACGCGCCCCGTCGCGTTGAAGGTCACGCCACACTTACTATATTACACAAGCACACGACGTACATGCTGACTATAGGAGTATAGGATATCGAACTATTTGACATGATTATATATATTTAAATTGCAATTGTACAGTACATATGATTATATAAATCTAATTTATACATTTATTATATACATATAGGAATATTATATTACAAGCTGAAACAGAAAAATGTGATTAACATAAGGCTTGTGGGAATCGAACACGGGTCTCCGACGCGGCAGCACGGCGATATTCCATCCTGCTAAACCAGATTATGGGATTCAGAAATTTATCGCCTTTATGAAGTAAATGCTAGCACTTGAATTAATTTTCATTAAATCATTCATTGATTGTTCACAGAGATGGCATTTTTCAAATTCTAAGCACCATATCATAAAACGTAATCAAATATCCTAATAACGAGATTTTAAAATAATTTTTTGTACTTAATATGTGGTTTGTTTCTCAATTGTAATTTTTCGAATTATCATAATTTATTGTAATAAGGATCTGAACTGAAGGTTTCCAAACTGTAATTAGCAAGTTGAAAATGAAATAAAATTTATATTTTAAAATAAAAATATTCAAAATGAACAATTTTTAAGTTAGAATCAAGAACATAGCGTCGGCCGTTTGGTTGTTCGGCTCACATCGTTTACACTCGGCTGCGCTCGGTCCAACGCTAGGCTCGCTTACTAAGTAACTTACTAATCTTCCAGAGCATGGTACAATTCATATTCCTACAGACAATAGTAGTTCCTCTTACAAATTTAGTCTTTTATGTTATTTTAGATACTTATTACTTCTATTCTTTTAATACAATTTAATAATGTCTCTACTAATTTATCCTATCTAGGATTTTGCTACAGAAAATACTAAGACTTGGTATTATCAACACGAAACTTTCATATGAAAATAGTACAGCTTACTACCACTGTATTAAAATATACAAATTATCGCCTTTGTCCCTCAATTGTAACCTAATTTAGTAACTTTTCCAGTACAAAGTTTCTCAGTGTATATAGGTATAAGGTAGATAGGTATATAGTAGATAGGTATATAGGTGTTAGGTATAGATATTTTAGATTGATCTGGAATTCTCGTGTTATTTATTCAAATGACACGTTCATTCCGCAACACTGCTTCGACCCAGGTTTCTGATCAATCTCTCTAGCGATCACCCCAGGTGAAGAGCCTCACAAAATTGTTTTGTGTGGTTCCCCACTTGGGCCCATTTAGTATCCAAGGTCTTTGCTTCAGGCGTCATTCACTCTATTGTCACTCTGTTTACAAACTATTTGTCGCCACACTTTTCTGTCCTGGTATACTACTCTAGCTTCCTTCACGTCCATGCATTTTTTTAATGCAAGCTCTCGTGTTTCTATGGCTTCTTATGTCTCTTCGGATTAGTGTCTCATTCACAGATTCTAACCATACTTTTGGCGGTCTACCTCTGGCCATGCTGCCATTTAATTTACCTTTATACACTTGTTTCGTTAGTCTTTCATTCTTTCAACATGTCCGAACCATCTGAACTGATTTCTTTCCCATGTGTCAACTATTGTCTCTTTTGCACCACATTCTTTGAGGATTATCTCGTTTCGGACTTTGTCCATCAGTGTTATCCCGCTTATTGTGAGCAGAGGTTTCATGCCAATCGCGTTAATTTTACTCCTGTCCTTCTCTTGACAGGTCCATGTCTCGCTACCGTATAGTACAGTCGGTACGAATATAGAATTATGTATGGCCATTTTAGCCTTTTTTGATATGTTCTTATTTCTGAGCATGGTCCCTGCTCTATTGATAACCTGTTTACCCTTATTTATGCGCCTATCTAACTCCCCATCTATTTTTCCGTCGCTATAGTGAATAGGCTACCCAGATATACGTACTTGTCAATTTGTTCTAATCTCTCATCATTTAGGACAATGTTGCACATAATTTTAATATATCAGAATTAACAACATTTTTGAAATTTATTTTCATACATTATTGGTATAAAATAATTTTCAATTGCGATTCTTAGAAATAATTTAATTTTTATAGTCATAATTTCTTATTTAATTCAATTTTATACATTATTTGTATGAAATAATTTTCACTTGCGATTTTTAGAAATAATTAATTTTTATAATAAAAATTTCTTACTTTTAAAAAGTTAGGTTAGGACAAAAATGAACTGGTATAAAATAATTTTCATTTGTGATATTTAGAAAGAATTAATTTTTATAGTCAAAATTTCTTACTCAATTCACTTTTATACATTACCGGTATAAAATAATTTTCATTTGTGATATTTCAAAATAATTAATTTTTGTAGTCAAAATTTCTTATTTAATTCACTTTTATAAATTACTGATATAAAATAATTTTCATTTGTGATACTTCAAGATAATTAATTTTTATAATAAAAATTTCCTACTAAAAAGTTAGGTTAGGCATAAGACGCTCTACTTATTCTCTAAGTCTCACCCCCTCTCCGAATTCGCCAAAGTACCAGGCATGGCGGACACCCCACTCCAAAGTACCAGGCATGGCGGACCCCCCACTCCAAATTCTCCAGGGTACAGACCACAGCGGACCCCCTATTCCAAATTCTCCAGGGTACTAGCAATGGCGGACCCCCCCCCCCCACTCCAAATTCTCCAAAGTACCAGGCATGGTGTACCCCCCACTCCAAATTCTCCAAAGTGCACCTTATCTACTGCGAGAGGAGTTCCACGGACCCTCGAGGACGTGGCATGAAATGACATGTCACACGACATTGCATGACATGACACATGAGATGACATAATATGACGCATGACATGACACGAGACATCAAAAAATGACACATAACATGACAAGACACATGACATGACACGAAATGACACATGACGTTACATTAAATGGCATGACATGACATTTCATGCCATGTCGTGTTATGTCACATCTTGTCATTTTGCTTCATGTCATGTCATATCTTGTCATTTTGCTTCATGTCATGTCTCGTGTCATGTCACACGTGACATGGCATGATATGTAACATGACGTGGCGCATAACACGACATGAAATGACATATATGAAACATGACAGGACATATGACATATCATTTCGTATTGCACATGACATGACACATAACACATCACATGACATGACATGACATAACACATGAAATGACATGACATGATCATGTGTCATGTCGTGTGTCATGTCATGTCATCTGTCAAATCGTGTCATGTCATGTTTCATGTCATGTGATGTGTTATGTCATGCCATGTCATGTGACATGTCATTTCATGTTATGCCAATGTACTATTTTATCTACATAGCTCTGGATCTAGAACTCCAATTCAACGGATGTGTGCGATCTATAATAAAAATAGTGACTCTCGTACACACAGTCTATGTCCTTTAATGCATTTATTCAAACCATAAGAGAATATGTTATGCATTCTATGTAATTGAGCAACGTATTTTCTTCTAGATAAGCCGTCATTTATACCAATCTTATGATGAATTAATTATAATGCTACATAAAAGTAATAATAAATATTTAATGTAAGCTTACACGTAATCCTGTAATTGGTCCTAGGACTGTAGAATTTATAATAAACTAAAATTGAAATTGAAAATTTCACAAACAACGATTTAAGAAAAATTTAACAAATACACTGCAGTCCCGCTTTACCCACCGTGTCGGCGGTACCCTCAATGGCATTGTGGGTCAATCGGGACTCTCCAAACAGTAAAAAATCAGGGCCGTATGAACTATTCCTGTTGGAGTTTGGTCCCAAAAAAAATATTTTCATTGTATTTTTTCCATTTTGGTTTTATAATATTTGAACGTGAAAATGTTTGTGCTCGAAAATAAAACTTTATCAAAGTACTGAATTAAAGCTATATACGTACATACAGGGTGTCCACGCAGGGGCTTACCAAAAAGTATGCAACCCTCCATACACTGTCATAAGAGTAGCATTGGCGTGTAAGACGGGTTACATAATTTTAGGTAAGCCCCAGCGTGGACACCCTGTATAACAGGGTGGCCATTTTAATCGAAGAAAGAAATTCACGGCCATTTCCCGGTTTTTTCTCGGTTCGCAAAAATTTTTTACGGGCAAGAAAATTTAAAAATTCCAACACTGAATCTAAACATTTTTCCATTTGAAAGAATAAAAAATAAACTACAAATTAAAGCACTCAAAGTGGAACTCTTGAATTTTAAACTTTTTGAATTGAAGTTTAAGTTTTCGATTTCAAAAATTTTGTATTTGAATTAGCAATAATTCACACGTGGAAAATCGAAGGTACTAACACTTTTCAATTAATCAATTTTAAATGAAATGGAGGTAAACTGCATTTTCAATGCTCTAAATTAAAGAATCAATCCATGAACTTCATAATTTTCAAAATTATATTATTTTAAGCAATTTTAAGCTAGATACATTGAAAATTGACAAATTAAATTTTTTTAACTGAACACTTCGTAAATTAGAAGTTAAATTATTTTAATTTCAAATACAGTCGAAACTCCATAATTCGAACACCCATAATTCGAATTCCTCCATAATTCGAACATTTTCTCCGGTCCCTTGACGTTCCTATACAGAAAACCAGATGCAGATAATTCGAACACCTCCATAATTCGAACTTTTCAGCCGGTCCCTTGCTGTTCGAATTATGGAGGTTCGACTGTAGTTAAAACATCATTGAAAAGCTTAAAAATTTTATTTCCAAATCTTGAGAAATCTAGAAGTTGTTTTAATTTTTTTCAAATTTAAAATTATTTTTGAATTCTTTTAACAAAATCTAAATATTTTAATAAATAATAAATGTTAAATGACAAATGTTTTTTATTCAAAATTTTCAACTTCAAACGCTTTTAATTTTCAATTATTCAAGTCATCAAGACTGCGTTTTAAACCGCCGAGGGTACTGCCTGCTTTTTTCATACACGCCTGCGTTGTTGCAGAGTTGCTCTTCTAACCACGCAGCGCCTCTCTCTCGCCCCCTTGCACTACCTTGTCTGGTTTATCAGAAATGGGTAAAGCGGGACTGCAGTATATTGCAAAAGATTTGATAAAGATTTCGAACATTTCATAAAGATTGCAAGAATTTCAAAGATTTGAAAAAGGCGTGTACACCAGATTTCTAAGATTTCAAAAGATTTTACACAGTAGATTAAAAATATTTTAATGATTTCGAATGAATACAAAAGATTTCATAAAAATGTCTTCAAGATTTCAAAAGAATACAAGAATTCCAAAGATTTCAAAAAGGGTACAGTACACCAGATTTCAAAGATTTTAAAACATTTCAAATATTTCAATGATTTGAAACGAATACGAAAGATTTAACAAATATTTCAATAATTTCAAAAAAACACAAAAGAATTCACAAAAAAAAGGTTAAAGAAAGCTTTCAGAAATTTGTCAAAGATTTCATAAGAATTTCAAAAGTTTTCAAAACAATTTCACAAAGATTTCAAGGATTTCAAATATTTAAAAAAAAATTAAAAAGATTCCTAAACATTTCACAGAAATTTCAAGATTTCACAAAGATTTTAAGTACCTCAAGAGATTTCAACGAATTCACAAAGATTTCAAAGTTTTCACCCAGATTTCAAGGATTTCAAATACGACTTATGTTCGCAAAAAATTGATAATTTCTTTATTTATGGTTCTGCTTTCTTTAAAAATTGTTGGCTCCTTCGGCTTTAACGAACACATTCTCATCACTTATCTCGTTCTTTGCACTCGATTTTGTCCAAAATGTGAACTTCTCTATGTTCTGTTCAACACTATTATATCAAATGTATATTACATTTATTTCTGTATCTCGGCCTGGGATTGCTTATTCAGATATTGCAAAATAAAGTACAAATTTTATTTTTCATGATTACTTTAATATTTGTTCCTTATTTTGCACCAATTTTAATTCTCAGCTACCTGACAAATATATAATTTCAATAAATTTATATTATTAAAATTCATAATATGCATTATTAAACATTTTATTGCAACTTGTGACGTTTTTCCATAAATTTGATTTGTTTATTTCCAATGTTATTTTTTACGATTCAAACTAAAAATACGCAGTTTAGCGTAAGGTGGTTCTAAGCAAATTTGTAGATATAATTTAGGCGAAAAATTTTGTTAAATAAAATGTTATTGTAACTTGTGTCCTTTTTCAAAAAAGTTAATTTTTTTATTTTCAGTGTATTTCTATAACAAGTTTTTATAACAAATTTCTAGATATTTATTGGTTGAACAACTTTTGTCTTTTCATTTTTTTCATCTCTTGTGTCGTTCTTTCAAAAATTAAATTTTTTTATTTTTAATATTATTCTTTACGATTAAAAGAAAATCTACTTGTCCTATCTAAAACTGATTAATAAGAAATTTGAAGATCCTTTTTGGGTAAACAGCTTTTGTGTTTTAATTTTTTTTTCGTATCTTGTGTCGTTTTTCAAAAAATGTAATTTTTTTTTAACCCTAATTAGTCACACGGGGTGAAATTTTTGCCTCAACTTCACCGATTTTGTTTAAATATTTAAGCAGTTAATTTTTGTTACAAAAACTAAAAGATCATCCTTTGCAATCCTTAAATAATACCTAGCAATTTTCTTAGATTTTTAGGACCGAGTCTGACTATTACGCGATTCTACTGAAGTGTGACTAATTAGGGTTAATGTTATTTTTTACGATTCCTATCAACAAATTATTCATGACAAATTTGGATGAGTTTTCACTCATTTTTGGAAGAGCAACTTTTATGTATTCATTTTTTTCGTAGCTTGTGTCGTTTGTCTAAAAACTATATATATATATATATATATATATATATATATATATATATATATATTAATGTTGTTTTTTACGAATAAAACAAAAACTACGTGTCCTATAAAAATGTGATTAATAACAAATTTGTAGATCTTTTTTAGGTGCACAGTTTTTGTTGATTCATTTTTCTCGTATTCAAGAAAATTCAAAAAGTTGTTGCGATAATCTTGTAGGGTGTACAAAATGCAACGTTTTTCTTCGAGATTTTTTCATATCGTGCGTCGTTTGGCTTAAAATATTCATTTTCGTTTTTTTTTAGAATATTGTAAATGCTATAACTCCGGTAATTTTTTTTTATCAAAAAAAGTCATAAAGATAAATTTTTCGTCTTTTTGAGTACTACTAATAACCGTACATAGAATTTTTAAATTTGAAAAAACAGTGTTCTCAAAAATTTTGAAAATGCGCTCACTTTTTGCATTTTTATCCAAAATGGCTGGCTAACGAACTTGACCTTCATTTAAGGACACTTTGAAGAGTATACAAAAGCCCAATCCAATCTGTCAATTCTTTCGAAAGTTATCGTTCTCACAGACAGCCATACATTATTCAGACACATTCGTAAAAACCTGTTTTTCGGGTTCAGGGGGTCTCAAAACGTGGACATTTGACAAAAACGGGGGGGGGGGGGGTCAAATTTTACACACATCTAATACCTTCTCTGATGAGAACGTAAAAAAGAAGACCTGGAAAAACTTGACTTCTTGACCAGGAAACCCTGGAAAAGACCTTGAATTTTGTTCCTAAGAATCACTGGACACCCTCAAGTCGTGCAACAAGTTTCGAAGAAAACGTTATTACGTTTGTTAGTATTATTATTATTACCTTTGTTATTACATTACAAAAATAAGATAAGCTAGGCGACAAAGTAACCGCAGAGTTTTCAATGCGTTTCCAAGGAGAACATTATCTGTCACAAAGTAGCCCCAAACCCAGGGCGAATTAGTAGTAATTAACATATCGAATTCACTCACGTTGTAAAATGTAGCCAAAGAATGGAGCTATCAAAATCAATGATGATCTTTACGAATAATCTTATGAATTCCTTTTTTTTTTAAACAAACATCACGAAAATCGTCACAAAGTAGCCCCAGTTTACGATAATAACAATGTATTCTATATCTACCACATAACTGATGTCTCTTCTTCCTAATAATTGCGTCATCATCGAATTTGCAGATGATGTTCCTATCATCTGCAGATCTCGTGATTCAGATAAATGCACTACCTCCCTACAACAATGTCAAAATCTCTCTCTTCTTTTCTAGGTCAAAGAGGTCTTGAAGTTTGCTCAGAAAAAATCAAATTGATTCGTTTCTCTAAACTAAATTTAGATTTCAACAATCCATCTTTTTCTCTTTCTTTAAATTGAATAATAGAATTACCTCCCCTTCAACGCCAGTTAAATTCCTTGGCATCTTCTTTGACTATAAACTCTGCTTCGATGTAGATTTTATCTATCTCTGTGAAAGAATTAGAACATTTTTTAATGTTATCAAATTGGGGAGCTGATCCCTGCATCTTCTTGGATATTGGCGACAAATAGTTTATAAAAAGAGTGTCAGTGGAGTGAATGACGCTTGAAACAAAAGACCTTGGATACTAATGGGCCCGAGTGGCGTTTCTTACTTCAAGTCTATGCTTCTCTTATCAGAAGTTGCGTAGATTATGGTTCTCACATTTACACTTTACAAAATCATAATTATTTTGAGAAAATTCGTAATCAAGCTTTAAGATTAGCTCTTGGTTTTAGAAAAAGTACGCCAGTTAATGTCAAACTTGTCACTTGTCACATCCTCTTCCTGACAATATTTTGGCACTTTGGCAAAAAACTTAAAACAATAACAATTATTGAATCAAGAGATAAATTTGTTCAAATGTGCGCTTTCAATCGTTACAAGTTTTAAATATCAAATTGGCAGATCTTTTATGGATCGTTATTATGAATTTCCTTATGAAGATCACTCATTTGCTCCATCAATTGATTTATCTGTTGGTCGCCTTGTTCAACTTTCTCTGGATCCCAATGCTCTATTTAAAGATTTAGCATATGGAAAATATTATGATCTTATTCGATTTTATACTGATGGTTCAACATCTATTGATGCTTCATTGGCTGGGTGTGCAGTAGTTTGCCCATCTGCCAATTTCTCCCGTAAATGGAAAATATCTATCATTGCTTATTTTCTCAATTGAAGCAGTTGCTATTCTCTATACTCTTGATTATATATATATATACATATATATACCATTAAGCCATTTCCCTTTCAGGGTAGGCGTGACTCACTCGGTGAGGAAGGAATTAATGTGGGGAAGGGGGTGTTGGTTTTTAGATTGATCTAAAATTCCCATGTTATTCATTTAAATAATACGTTCGTTTCGCAACACTGCTCTGACCCAGGTTGCTGATCAATCTCTCTAGTGCTCTCTAGTGATCACCCCAATTGAAGAGCCTCACAAAGTTCATGTGAGGCTCCCCACTCGGGCCCATTAGTATCCAAGGTCTTTTGTTTCAAGCGTCATTCACTCCACTGACACTCTTTTTATAAACTATTTGTCGTGTGAGGGATCTCGCAAATTAAGGGAAAGGTAATGAGTTGGAACGTCGAGAGAACGGGTGAAGGCAATAATTGATATTGGGTTAAAGATAAAAATGGTTTATTTAACCAAACTTACAGGGGATAGTGGGACCTGCTGGCCCACAAGCGCTGATAAAGCTCGACGGCGTGATGAAGCCCGAGAGCAGGTGGTTGATTCCTCAGATGTCGTCAGGTTGGTCGAAAAATGCTTTCGAAGGGTTCAAGAGGCGCAAACGTACAATCGAATCACCGACGGGTTGAGGAGATTAAACGGGGCGGTTTTGCCAAGGTATCGTCTACTGACTAGGTAGTATAAGGTGATCGTGCAGGGAGCACAAGACTGACGCTCCAGGGTCAGGATTTGGGTATTAGAACCAGGAAGTGATACTCTCCCCACTCCTGGTCTTAGGCCCACAGGGTCGTACGGTTGTGGGGTTCTTGTAACTTTGTTACAGTCGCCACACTTTTAGGTCCTGGTATACGTCTCTAGCTTCCTTCATTTCCATGCTTTTTCTCTTGCAAGCTCTTGTGTTCCTATGGCTTCTTATGTCTTTCGAATTAGGGTCTCATTTACACATTCTAACCATTCTTTCCGCGGTCTGCCTCAGGTCACACTGCCATTTACTTTACCTTGATACACTTGTGTCGTTAATCATTCATCTTTCATTCTCTCAACATGCCCAAACCATCTTAGCAAATTTCTTTCACATATGTCAACTAGTGTCTCCTCCACACCACATTCTTGGAGGATAATCTCGTTTCGGACTTTGTCCATCAGTGTTATCCCGCTTATTGTGAGCAGAGGTTTCATGCCAATCGCGTTAATTTTACTCCTGTCCTTTTCTTGACAGGCCCATGTCTCGCTACCGTATAGTACAGTCGGTACGAATATAGAATTATGTATGGCCATTTTAGCTTTTTTTGATGTGTTTTTATTTCTGAGAATGGACCCTGCTCTACCGATAACCTTCTTACCCTCATTTATGCGCCTATCTAACTCCCCATCTATTTTTCCGTCGCTAGTGAATAGGTTACTCAGATATACGTACTTATCAACTTGTTCTATTCTCTCATCATTAAGTAGTTTTGCATTTTCTTCTCTTCTTATGTTCTGATTTTATCTTTACTTTCCTTGACTAGTAGTTTAACTTTCCTCTTTATGTGTCTGTAATCATTTTCAAGTCTATTTCTCTCCCCATCGCTAATGCCTGTGTTTTCCAACCTTCTTTCATGTGCTTTTTTCTTTTCTTGGGCGGCTGCCTGAATTTCAACATTCTACCATGCATCACTAGACATTCTTCCTACAACCGCAGTACCACATACTTTAATCGCACTCTTAACAATGACATCCTAGATCATAGCCGATGCGCCCTCTATATTTTTATGGCCTATTAGCGCCTTCCAAGTTGTCTCATCTATGCGTTTGTTTATCTTATTCTGAAAAGCTATTCGGACTTCCGGTTTCCGTAAATTTTCAATCTTGATTCGTGTTTGTTTCGTTTTTTGGTTCTCTTTCTTCTCCATCCCCGACCTAAGTTAATTTTGGAGACTAGAAGGTAATGATGAGTATTGCATTCAGAACCCCTCATGATTCTTGTATCCTTTACTAGCTCTCTTAGCCTTTCATCCGCAATAACGAAGTCAATCATATTGTGACTATTTCCTCTACACCAAGTATACATGTCGATCATTGTATGCCTAAACCAAGTATTTGTAATAAATAAGCCCTTTTCTAGGCACAAGCTAACTAATCTTTTCCCGTTATCGTTTTTTCTTGGATCCCCAAAATTCTCAACCACCCTTTCTGTATCTTGACGCTGGACGCCGACCCATCCGTTCATGTCTCCTAGTATAATGATTCATTCACCATGATGGCAAGCACTTATAGTATCATATAAACTGTCCCAGAAGGCGCCTTTGCTTCGCTCGGATCACCATCAACTGGGGCGTAGCACGCTATGATAAATAATCTTCTGATTCCTATTTTCATTCCAAACCAAAGCCATCTGGGAGATACAAATTCATGATCTCTGAAATGCTGCCTTGCTCTTTCATTTATAATCAAACCGAGCCCTTGACTACCATGTGATTCACTATCTACTCCTGAACATATTTCAAGTCCGCCTTTTAATACCCCATTTTCTATGTTTCTAGTATCGCATCCCTTTTTCTTTGTTTCAGGTATACATAAAATATCTAGCTTCCTTACGTGCATAGTTTTTCGTAATTCTTCTATCTTAAGATCATTCACCCCTCTAGCATTCCAAACATTCAGTCTCCATTCATTGCCTGAAACTTGACCTTTACCTTTACCGTTTGCATGCCTTTCGTCAATCAAAGTTTCAGTCCATTCCGAGGCTATTTTATTGTTTGTATTATTTATTGTTTAAAGTGTATGCCGAACTACCACTTTTATGCGAGAAATTTATTTTGCGAGTCGAAATCATGTCCAAATTAAGTAGTTAGTCGTCGTAGGGTGGAGAGTCTAGTTATAACGTCAGTCCCACCAAACTTCGTTTACTGGTACTAAAGTTATTCCTGACGTCATTATTTTCTCTGTTCTTCAAAACAACGACTTCATAAAATCCGGTTTCATACTTCTTATTAGAAATCGCTTCACAGTTTTAAATATAGTAAATCGTATTATCTCTTTGATTAATTTCGTAGAAAACCATGGCTTTCTACCTTTCATGCTCCTCGTGTCTTGCTCGTAAAAATATAATTTCATCAGCAAGCTGTCAATGCAATGCTATCATTGATCAAGATTTAGACCACATTTTTTGATATTGTCCTATTTATGATAAGCATCATTTATGCTCTTATTACAAAGCTTTGGAAATGTCTTAAATGTCCTCCACCTTTTTGCAGTTCTCAATTTTGATTGAGTGCGTCCCCTAGAGTCATCTCGCATATTGTTCAATTTCATAAAAATATGAATTTAAAAATCTAATTTTCTTGCTAAAATATCTTCTTTTATGTTTATAGAACACAGAAATGCGCATGTGCACGGAAATCAGTCTTTCTTAGCACGTTTGGCAAACACGAACGATATCTTGGAGGTTGTTCTTCCCACTCCCCACTTACAGGTATACTAATCCTTACTACTCCTTCGTACTTCTTATAGGCCGAGAGCCAGCGACACTTAGATCGGGCTGACTTCATCCCGGCGCTGGAAAAATTACAGAAAATAGCCCTCTTGATGTACAATATGAAATCGCGTGCCTGCCCACTCAGATCGGTTGCGTTTGTTTATAACAAATTTTTAAGTTTTATTTTGAAAACGATAACTGTGCTCATCGCGATTCCGATGAAATTTCGCACACATATGCTAAAAACATTACTCAATATGAATTCGAGTACCTGCCACTCGAAATCGGTTGCGAAATATCGCCTGTCAATCAAAACCCGGTGAAAAAAGGTGCCTGCCTCATCAAAGGCGTTGCAATAAGTGCCTGCCAGCTTCATGAAGGTCGCGCGCTCTGCGCCGTAGACAGTGAAGTGTGCTCATTCCGATCCGCAAAAAAATTTAAAATAAACTAGAATTTACGATGAGGCGAGTTATGCACTTTTTTCACCGGTTTTTGATTGACAGGCGATATTTCGCAACCGATTTCGAGCGGCAGGCACTCGCATTCATATTGAATAATGTTTTTAGCATCTGTGTGCGAAATTTTATCCGGATCGCGATGAGCACAGTTATCGTTTTCAAAATACAACTTAAAATTTTTCATAAACAAACCCAATCGATCTGAGCAGGCAGGCACGCGATTTCATATTGGACATCAACAGGGCTATTTTCTGTAATTTTTCCAGCCGCGATGAAATCAGCCTGACTTAAGTGTCGCTGGCTCTTGGAGTATTACTTAGAAGTCGTTGAGTCTTCCGCCGGACTTCCGGCTTTGTTACGCACAAGGATATACCGTTGTCGCTATCGCTCGTGAAGTTTTTTAAGAAAAATTGCCCTTTTGGGCTGGCATTGGTCTTCGACAAGAGGAATTATAAAACAGGAATTTTTCTACGTCCTAAGTGTGACTTTGTTCGGTCTTTTTGACTGCCTGCAGGTGCGTAGAGGTTTATGCTTTGCCAGCCCGCGTGGCCGCGTGGCATAGAGCTAACATGTCTGAAGCCATGGAAACTTTGGAGGACGGGAACTCCGACCCCGCACAATTAAATGACGTAGTCTTGAATGTCTCATTGGGTAATCTCTCTCAGGAAAAGCTGCAGAGTTCTTTGCCAGAAAATACAGGTATTATACATTCAACTATCCCTAGTGATCTTTTGGAGGTTATGGCGAACGTTCCTAACCTCAAACGTTAAAGTAGTCAAAGAGTAAAATCAGCCTCCTGTCTCCGAGAGTTGAAAATGGTCCATGTGTTGAAAAGGGCCATGCGGCGGCGCTAGTAGTAACTTTGTTCGTGTTGTTTTGACGGTTATATGGCTTTCGACATGTAGAGTCGTTACAAACTCTTAAAAATGTAACAATAAAACGGTTTCTTTATGCAATTATTGTGAAAATGGCCCGGTGGAGTTTTCTACTAGTGTTTTTATGTTTGTTCGTCGCGTTAATTCTGCCGATGTGTATCGCTCCGGGGTACAAATCAGGTTTCAAAAGTGAACTCAGAGAACCCGAAGATCCCGAATAATGAAACAAATTAATTTTTTCGTCGTTCCGAAAGACCCAGCTATTAAAGCTTTATGGCAAAAAGCTTTAGTTCGGAAAAATTTTACCGTAAAAGCAGGTCAGTTCGTTTGCAGTAAACATTTTTTAAAGGAAGACATTCTCCACGAGAAAATCCTAAAAGGGTCCGATGGCACTATTTTTGGAACGGTAAGTAATTATACAGGGTGTCCAAAAAGTCCCGGGACGGCTAAATATTTCCTCAGATAAGATATTTTTCAGGGCGGTCAAGGTCATTCTTGAAGGAACTTTCAACAAGGAATTCAATCGTGACCTTTATTTTGATCTTGACCATGACCTTCACGGATATTTCATGGTCAAATTGATTTTTTTAAATGGGAACTTCTATTTTTGACCCCGGGAACTGAGAGAGCGGAAAATTTTACGTCCAGATATGACCTTGACAAATCGAAAATTTGACCTGG
>CAKNYM010049760.1:49752-110339 GCA_932195095.1 Andricus curvator
ATAAATACTAACGACCCTAATGCCAATTGAAAAAATCTTCTTTACAGACTCACAAATATCCCGATTAAACAAGCCTCCGGTCTATACCAAAAAGAAAAAAAATGACAAAGGCCAACAACCAACCGATTGATATAGAGAAGATTATCAACAACTCCTCTCTCATTTCCTACGGCTTCACCTTTGCTATTACCCCAATTAAACTACTCTATCTTTCCTCTCTTGGGCGATTTCGATTTGGGGGGTCCATTGGGACCTAGCAATAACGAGGAAGGGCATACACCAGAAACCCCTTACAACCAGAGTTTCAACAAACCTAAAAATCGTAGTCATTCTTTATCTGTTACCACAAAACTCACTAAAAAACAACCCTTACACCCACCAAGAAATAATCTAATGAGTACATCCAACTTCTACTCAAGATCAACTAATTTGATCTCACTCACAAAAACTGTCTCAACTACCCCTTCCAGACATGAAGCTAGAAGCAGCACTCCAGATCTATTTCACACAATTGTGCAGGTCAAATCACACTCTAATCAAGCAACCTCACAGTCCATTCCATCGTTCCCCATGCTGCCTCCAAATATTGCTCAGACTTTAAACCAATTCTTCTTTATGTTAAATCAATTTATTTCACAATTCGGACCCATGCTCTCTACGCTGGATGCCTTTCGACAAATTCCTCAACTCTCAACTCCATTGCCAATGTCGCGATCATAAACTGAGAACAAGTAGTTCTACGATACTGCTTTTCTAATATTGCTTTTCTCACTCTCCATTTCTCACGATGGCTAAACTATATAAATTAAAATTTTTGCAATGGAACTCCAGGAGTATATTTAGCAAAAAAGGATCCTTAGAAACAATTATGCATGAATATGACATAATTTTACTTTGTGAAACCTGGCTAAAATCTAAGTCTAATTTTTCACTAATCACAATTAAAAATGGCATACCCTTTAAAATTATTAATATTTATAATGTGGACGACAAACTGGACGCTTTAGCCATCAGTATACCCACGGATTTCGGTCCATTATTAGTTGCAAGCGTCTATAGGAATCCTCGGGCTGGAGCTCAGGACATTGATTGGGTTGTCTTTCTTGACTCCACTATTTATTTTCAAAACATATTTATAGGAGGTGACTTTAACTGTCATCACACGGCATGGGGCTGTGATGACATATGCCCAATAGGTAACAATCTCTATTATGCGTTAAACCAATACTATTACAAATTTCTCAACAGAGTGAACGCTGCCTGTCGTACAGGGCCAAACCAAGCAAAATCGGCCATTGATATTAGCATTGTTTCTAATAATTTAAATAATAAATGTTCCTGGAAGACCTTAACGGATAAAATGAGTAGTGATCACTATCCAATAATAGTTGAAATGGAGATTCCATGTCCTGATTACCAATTTTTCTCCCATAAGTATAATTTAAAGAAAGTTAAATGAAGTGAATTTAGAAAGGAATTTTACTCTATCCACAAAAACAACACCATTCCATTTTCGGCTCCGGAAAGTATTTTGAATGCCTACTATAATATCTTTAAAGAAATAGATGATGCCCTCCACAACGCGGGACCTAATATCGAAAAAAAGCCGCCCAGAAATAGGAACTATCCATCTTCCCCTCCGCGGTGGAATAAATAATGTGATAGGATCATACGTTTAAGATTAGCCAAACTGAAAAAATATTTGCACACTTCCAATTATGATAATTTCATAGAACACGAAAGGTATGATGCCTATGCAACAAAAGCTTTTAAATGTGCAAAAATCAATGGATTTCAATCTTTCTGTGAGTCCTTATCTTTTGACACTCCTTTAACTAATGTATGGTCGAAAATCAAGGGTTTTGTACACAGGAAACTGTATCCCCCTTCTCCTACTACGAGCCCTGTTAATTCAGAAGTCATGGTCCAGATGGAAACTTATATGAAAGAGCTCATTGATAACGCCAAGGACGCCTTACAAAATTCTAAGGCTAAATCTTTCTCAGGTCTTTATATGATTAGCTTTGAGGTCCTTCAAAATTTGCCGGAATCCACACTCGAACGCCTGTTACTAATTTATAACCACATCTTAGACGAGGGTCTTTTTCCGACCCAGTGGAAAGAGTTCCTTATATTCTTGCTGCCAAAACCAGGTGGCAAATTCAAACCTGTGTCTTTGGCTTCATGTTTTCTCAAACTACTAGAAAAAATGATTATGCTGAGAATGAATAAGTGGCTAGAACATAATAATTTACATAATTTTTTTGGATTTAGAAAAGGTCGATCTATTGCAGACAGCCTAGCGATATTATCCACAGAACTGCATACAGCTATGCCAATGGACGTCTACTCAGCCTATCTTTTCCTGGATATTAAAGGCGCTTTTAATTATGTCATTCCAGAAATTTTGGTTTCAGGCATGATTAATTTGGGCATTCCCAAAAAAATTTGCAAATTTACCTATAACCTCACATCTAATAGACAAGTATTATTCAGAATAAATGGCGATAACAAAGGATCCTCTACCTTCCAAAAGGGATTACCGCAAGGTTGTATATCAAGTCCAACTCTATATACGATCTATAACTTGGGACTACACAAAATATTGCACAGTTTATGTAAAATTCCGGAATTTGCAGATGATATAGCTCTATATGTCACCAGAAACTCTCTATTAGAATGTATCGAAATTCTCCAATACAGCTTAAACCGTTTGAACATCTATCTTAAAAAAGAAATCTTTCAATCTCACCCACGAAACCCAAATGCGTCATTTTCTCGTTCTCCAAGACTATCCCAGATAATATTTTTTTAAATGTTGATAACTTTCAGATTTTACGTAGCGCAGAGGCTCTATTTTTGGGAATAATTTTCAGTAGCACCCATTCATGGGAAACGCAATACAAAAGACTCGTCGATAGAGGCAACAAAGTTTTAAGCATCCTTAAATGTTTGAGGGGCACATGGTGGGGCTGTAACCCTAAAACCTTACATATCCACTTCACTTCACTAGCACGCAGCTCTATGGAATATGGCTGTGGTGCATTATCTATCTATGATGACGGTTGGTATAACAAATTAAATATTTTATACAATAAGTTTTTGAGAACTATCTTGGGTTACCGTAACTCTACCCCGATCAACGTTATGCAAGCAGAATTGAAAGAACTCTCTATTTTCAACAGAGTCCGACTAATAACGGATAGATTCCTTCTAAGATCATTTGCTGTCTCTGGTCACCCAGTTCACAATCTTCTGAAAACCCTTTACTCTTACGCTTCACAAAATTTAATTCCCTTTAACATTAAAAAAGGTTTTCTTCTACTTCAATCGTTTATTAATTATAAACACAACCCGGACGGGAAAGATTATCAATCTTTAATCTATCGATCAGCAACGCCCTAAAACTTCTTGTTTGATTATAACATACAATTTTCACGCCCCTCATTAGACTTACAATTAGGCAGAATGCTACAAACCAGTCGTTCTCCTAACGATGACTTTCAACTAATTTTTACCGAAAAAATCGATAATAGTATCTCCTTCTTTATGGACGGCTCTAAATTTGAGGACAACCCTGTGGGTTTATCTGTTTTTTCTCCACAACTAAATCAAAGAGGCAATCGGCAAAGGAATACAACTTAATTATCTAATTTCCCATACTAACCCTTTATCAATCAGCTCATAATAAAGCATAAAAATGATCAAATACCAGTTGGATTAAGAAAAGTACAAATACGGGAAAATACTACTTCGAGAACTATTATAGAATCTAGGAAACCATGGTTCGTTAAATATAAAGGTAAAAGAAGGGATATAGTTACTATCGCTATAGAATAAGATCCAACCATTACGCGTTGGCTTATACACTGAGAAAAAAAAACATGACTGTGTAACGTCCGGGCAGTAACGGTTCATGTCCGAAAGGAAATGTTGGAGCTACACATCACTCTGTCCTCGCTGGACATGAACCATTCGTGTCCAGAACGTATGCTGTAGGTTTCAAAAATGTTGACCTCACTACAAAAGTTTGAATAAGTCAGTGAAAAAAAATCGCTAAAGAACGTAACAAACTTCACTGTAAACATAATTTTATTGTGAACAAATTCTCTATTCATGACACCGTCATACATTAATTATAAATAAAGTTACAGTTGGACGAAGGTATTAAAAACACCGTCAACAGCGTCAATTTCACGACAGTGAACTTTGACTTGTTATATTTTGTTGAAAAATCAATAGAAATTACGCGAAAAAAATCAGGCGAATTCTTCGACATTTTATGTAAATGTATGCGTCATAAAAATTGAAAAATTTAAATAATTGTAGCCCACAGAGTTAATTATAGAGGATGACCTTATCTCAGCTTCAAATTGTGATGGAAAACTCAGCTAAAGCTTGAAATAAGTAAAATATTCAAATAATACAACGACATAAGAAATAAAGTTTCAAAATTATTGAATAATTGGCTATTAGCAATAAGTTAGAACTGCCCAAAGGCGTAGAATAGTATATTGCACAACTAGGGTCGAAAGGCTATGATTGCAACGAGTATGAGTTCTGCCCTCGCTTCGCTCGGGCACCAAACTTCACACTCGTTGCAATCATAGCCTTTCGGCCCGAGTTGTGCACGCTATTTTTCATCATACCTTTATCGGAGAGAGATTTTCAGGTTCGCGAACCGAATTCATTTGGTTGAGAATAATCGACAATAATATTTTTACTGTAGACAAGAGGTTACAGTAGTCACTTGAAGTTGGCTGTAGCGCTCGTGCGATTAGTACGGAAATGGAAAGAAGTTCGCGTGTGAAAGAGAGAGAGAGAGAGGGGGGGGGGAGCGCGATGTAGGGAGAGAGAGAGAATACTATATAAATCGATATTGTTTTCTCTCGATCGTAAAGGGCTTGAACTTGGCTGCAGCGCTCGTGCGATTATGACGGAGATGGAACGAGAGAGGGAACGATCGCGTCACAATAGAGAGATTCTGCTTTCGACCAATCACGAGCCGTTTCATTTCTTTTCATCCCGCTACGTCATCACTTTTCCTCTCTAGAGATGAAAAGAAAACTCGGCTGCATTCGGCCATTTTCGCTTCGCTCTACAGGCATTGAAAATCGATCTTTCGATGAAGGTATGATGAAAAATATTTATTTTAATTATTAAGAAAATGGCAGTTGATGAAACTAATTTTTTTATTACACTTTCTTATTAATATAAACAATTACGTCTATTTTCTTTCTTATTTTCATATGAAGTGCATAATTTTTTCCTAACATTGCAAATACACTACCAGCGGAAATTGTATACATTCATATTTTCTGAGCTGTTGCGAATGTGACTTAATTTTTATAATATTAATATGAAAATTTGTTCCTCATGATAACGCGAAAGTTAATAAAATTCTCCGTCTGATAAGCCCAACTTGAAGGCAAAATCTCAATTTCATAAGAAAATATTGCAAAAAAGCTTAAAATTTCGATGTTTTCAAAAAATTGATCTAACTCTGAAAATAATAAACATTCTTGAAAGTTCTTGGATTTATTTTGAAGGTAATTATCCATCATTCTAACGTAGGGTGAAGGTTGGTGCAAACAACTCGGAAAATTTCAAATAAATATCGTACTCGACACAAGCTTTAAAAAATTTAAAACAATAATATTTTTATAAATGTTACTAAGCATTGACACATACTTGAAGTTTTGCGACTTCTTTGCATCAACTTCGATTCTAGAGCTGAATATATGGAAAAAATTCTATCAAGCTGGTTCTATTCTATTATTCTATTTTTTTCAAAACTACTTATTCTGAGTAATTTAAAAAAAGTACATCCTAATATCATTAAAATTACCAAAGGTGTGGAAATTCAAAGAAAGAAGGACAAAAATGTTCAATTTTGAATATCTCCTTAGTTTTATGAATTTTTAAACAATTATTTTATGGCTTTTTCCAAACATCTCAGAGAGCGGATACTAGAATTTTCATCAAACTTAGTAACAGCAGGTGAAATTCTTCAGATGAGTCGTTTTTTCCAATTATATTTCTCATCTTCCTCTGGAAGTCTCTTACTTTTCTGCAGTGGAACTGTCAGCGTGAGAAGTTAAATTCATGTTTTCAAGAGAATATCAGTTTCCTATGGCTTTGGCTTTTTTTTAGTTTTCCCAAGTAACAGACATCAGGTAGCTGGTGCAAAGTGCCGAATAGTGACCCTCGACTGACATTGATACTGATGACTCCTTTTATGCGCGAAGAAAAAAAGCCTAAAAAAAATAATTGCTAATAACAAATTATTTAATAATTTTGAAACTTTATTCCATATGTCATTGTATTATTTGAATTTTTTACTTATTTCAAGATTTAGCTGAGTTCTAACACAATTTGGAGCTGAGATAAGGGACTCCTCTATAATTAACTCTGTAAGCTACAATTAGTTAAATTGTTCAATTTTTATGACGCATGCATTTACAGAAAATGTCAAGGAATTCGCCTGATTTTTTTCGCCTCATTTCTACTGATTTTTCAACAAAATATAACAAGTCAAAATTCACTGTCGTGAAATTGACGCTGTTGACCATGTTTTTGTACCTTCGCCCAACTGTAACTTTATTTATAATTAACGTATGACGGTGTCATGAATAGAGAATTTGTGCACAATAAAATTTTCTTTACAGTGAAGTTTGTTACGTTCTTTAGCGATTTTTTTTCACTGACTTTTTCAAACTTTTGTAGAGAGGTCAACATTTTTGAAACCTATAGTAGTACGCACTAATGTTTTGGACATTATTGAAACACACAAGAGTCAGCGTTGCCTAGCCAGCAGTAACTCCTGTCCAGCACATGAGCGACTACGCGCCGCGGACATGAGCGTGCCAGGTTCAAAAAGTCACCTACTCCAAATGCAGTTATCTCTTAAATTTATTTATTATAATGCTTTTGAATGCATTTTATAATGGAAGTTCGGTTCTAATAAACTATTGCTATTAGTTAGAACTAATTGCTATGTACACGGAGAAAAATGGGTAGTCAAACTTGAAGTGTCAAAATTTAGATGGTCAGTTTGATCTTCTAGATAATACCAAGTACCATCCACAATTTTTTCTTCATAGCCAAGCAGATCATTATTTTATAGTCTGTTTGAATATACACAGGTGATTTAGACTCACTATATGTATATCTCTATACAGAGAAAAAAATTTCGCCGAGCGAATACACCCGCCACTCGAAACGCATTTTTGGAGCGACTGACGTTCGGTGTCACGTTTGTCGTGTTTTACAACATTTTTAATTAGTTTAAACCACCTGTTGATACTTCAAAAATGTGTGGAGAGTGAATAAAATATGGAGAACATGTTGGAGAGTGGGTTGAGTGGCTTTCGTTCTGATTTTAAACGTCAAATTCGATACTTCCAAGGGATCAAGGACAAAGGCGTCACTCATTAATTAGTGCGTATTCTCAACAATTTAGACCGAAAGCGTGCTCAGAATTTCGTAATTTGTTGATAAAGAAACAAGACTTGCGAGATTTGAATTACGTATTTATATTGTTTTCTGAATTTCCCAGTTTTAATGTTCTAAATCAGTGCAGTGACGCCGTTTCCTTAGCCTCTCGTGTTCAAAGTAATATGTTGTCAAAGTTTGTATACATATGCAATCATATCTCAGGCATCCTACTCTTCAAAAATAATAAAGATGCTTTCAGAATTGATGGATTTTATATCAACTTTCAGATTTCATTTATTAACTTAATTTCCATCTCTCGTCTCTCTTACTCCAATGAATATGTATGTAGGTGGAATAAGGACAAAAGATAATAAAGTTGACCCTCTGATAAGGTTAGGATAATACTCCGAGATAATCAAGCTAAAATTCCTGAGATAATCAGGTTTAAACTCCAGAATCGTCATGTACCTGAAGTTCCGAACGTTCAAATGAACGAAATATTTTTCCTCATTTCTATTCTACCCATAAATATTGTTCCAAATGCAATTTAAAATATGCTTTATAATTCTGTTACAATAATAAATTATTTCCAATGTAAATGAACAAACATTTTAGCACTTTTTCTGGTTTACAAAGTCATCAGTAAAAAAATTTCGTTCATTTGAACGTTCAGTACTTCAAGTACATAGAATCGTCAATTTTGCACTCTGGGATAGTGAAGCTAACCGTCAAATTTGGACACACCATGGATGGTACGCTACACAATCTAGGGGGCTGTCCCATAGTTAAAACTGAAATATAGTCAGTCTGACACTCTAGATGTTCAGGCTGACTAACCATTTTTCTTTTTGACCATTAAATCAACCATTTCTGGCCAATCTTTCCCACGGAAACATTGCTGACCAATAACATTACTAAACTATAATAATAGATTTAATGCTTTCACGATGATTCATTATAATAAATTAAAAATGTAAAGCTTTTTCGGGTTTCAATCTTGTGCGAAACTACGAATCTTGCCGACGTTTCGTGAACTGCAATGTTCACGAAACGTCGGCATGATTCTTAGTTTTGCACACGATTGAAACCCGAAAAAGCCTTAAATTTTAAATTTATTATTACTAAACTATGTATGTTCGCATAATCTGTAATAAATAATAATATGGTATTTGGGAAATCAGATACGGACAATAAAAACCCATTTCATGGTCATACCGGAAGTCAATTGCGTTGGTATTCCTCAAATAAAGGCCAATAACCTGAAACTTTAGTTTCAGGTCAGCCCTGAAGAAGTGAACTGCAATGTTCACGAAACCTCGGCAAGATTCGTAGTTTCGCACACTATTGAAACCCGTAAAAGCTTTAAATTTTAAATTTATTATAATGAATCATCGTGAAAGCATTAAATCTATTATTAAAGAACTCTACGGGGAGAGTTATCTTACTAAAAATAACACTTTTAGTCAGCTCAGGTCTTCTCAAGCTAAGCTACTAACATCTTTAGCTTTCTTAAAACGGTGTAGGGACAGCAGCATCGTCCCAAAATTCCTACAGTTGAAAAACCATTTGGGAACATCTAAATCCAAATCAATTCTACATAAAACAAGTTTGCTTCTCTTGAAAGAAAAAATACAACATACCAAATTTGTCTTGCACACTACCTCCAAAAAACTATTAAAACTTCACCTTTTCCTATCAAGCACTCTCAGATTTGACATTTGGTCTACATTGAACCGCATATCATTTGACACAGTAAAAAACAACTCTAACTATCCTCTAAGCAATTAAATGATTCCAGCCTTATCTCAAGGACATAATTTTGCAGTAGCTTCCTCCGAAATCCCGAAAGAAGATATCATCAGTAATTTGGAACCCACAATATATACCCTTCCACCCGAAAAAGCGAATGACATACGGTGTAGGACGGCCAACATCTTACGCTAAGCCCAACTTCCCTCCTCAAATTTAACAAAACAAGAAAAAACAGCAATTAAAGAACACAAGCAGAACAAAGATATCATAATATACCCGCAGACAAAGGCAACACAACAGTAATAATGAATAAAGAAGAATAGAACAACAAAATCATGGATCTTCTAACTGTCGATACATATAAAAACTTAAAAAAAGACCCCACAAAAACAATAGTCAGCAAAGCTCGTCTAAAAGACTCAAAACTTGACAGCGAAACAATATCTAAATTAATACCTACTAATCCCATCTCTCCAAAACTTTAGGGACTCCCAAAAATCCACAAAAACAACACTCCACTCAGACCGATCTTCAGCGCAATAAACTCACCAACTTACAACCTAGCGCGCTTTCTCGCCAAAGAACTGAATCCTTTCACAGGAAACTCTATCACACAGGTCCAAAACTCTTTTTGACTTCATCAAAAAGATACAGCAGATTCACATTCAACCCCAAGATATCCTAGTGAATTTCGACCTAGTATCTCTCTTTACGAAAGTACCAATCTCTGATACAATCGATATTATTAAATCCTTTGCAAACTTCCCCTCCAATCTCACACCTTTGATAAAACACTGTTTCACTAATACCTACCTCTCTTTCAATAACCAATTCTACAATGGGATCTCCAGCCTCACCTGTATAGCCAACATCTTTATGGAAAATCTAGAAACTAAAATCTTTAACAAATCCAAGCTCAACCCGGAATTTTGGTGCCGTTACGTTGACGACACTTTTGTCATCTGGAGACATGGACTAGATGAAGTACACAAGTTCTTCGATTCCATCAATCAATTACACCCTAATATCCAGTTCACCATGGAAATTGAACAAAACGGAAAATTACCTTTCTTGGAAGTACTAGTTTATAAAAGATCTGATAACACATTAGGAAATGAAGTTTACAGAAAACCCACCCATACAAACAGATACCTACATGCCTCCTCCCACCACCACCCGTCTCAAAAGCAATCGGTCATCAACAAATTAATAAAGCATTAAGAAAATACACTCAAAAAAACAAGTCAACAGAACCTACTAAAGAAAGAGAGAGAGAAAAACGACCACCATCCTACCCTACATTCAAGGTATCACAGAACAAATAGGAAGAATTATCAACAAGCACAACATCCAAACCACATTTAAACCACCTGCGAAAATAGGACAACTTATAAACAACCCTAAAGATAAAAAGGCACCTCTCAGTGATCCGGGAGTATATAAAATCCCTTGTTCTTGTGGCAAAGTCTATATTGGAGAAACCAGGAGGGCGGTGAGCCAACGTGTAAAGGAACATGAGAGTAAAGTCAGGCTAAAATATTTCACGCAATCAGCACTAGCTGAGCATCATATCGAAACAGGATATAGCATTTTATTTGACCAAACAACCGTCATCGAAAAAACGTACAATATTTTTCCAGAAAACATAGAGAAGCAATCGAAATCTTAAAACACATTTGGCTTTCCGTCCTCCCGGGTTTAAAAAAAAACTTGATTGGCCAATTAAGTTCGACCAGTCCCCGCCATGGGGCGCTCTGGCCAATCACTGGCATCGTAGAGAATACATATATAAGGACAACATAACCTGAAACTTTAGTTTCAGTAACCTGAAACTTTAGTTTCAGTAACCTGAAACTTTAGTTTCAGGTCAGCCCTGAAGGAGTGAACTGCAATGTTCACGAAACGGCGACAAGATTCGTAGTTTTGCACACGATTGAAACCCGAAAAAGCTTTAAATTTTAAATTTATTATTAATAAACTATGTATGTTCGCATAATCATACGGTATTTGGGAAATCAGATACGGACAATAAAAATCCATTTCATGGTCATACCGCGAGTTAATTGCGTTAGTATTCCTCAAATAAAGGTCAATAACGGTGAAATATGACTTCCCATACTGATTGGGCAGATATTGACATTTTAACTTCTCAATGCATGGTTCTCTGGAAAAATGATTACATTATTGATTTTCATATATTTTGATTCGGATTTTCAATATTAACATTACTTGTATACAATTATATCCAGTGAAAATCATAAAAAGCGAAAATAAACACCATGTTGGCGCAAATTTCTGATTATGATTTGTTGAGTATTTTTAGCTCTCTAAATTCAAGAATGCCCATCGTTTTGTAAATTCAAATCTTGTTTTGAAGATATTTCGAGAAAACTATTTTTCCTAATATGAGAAAATTAAAAAAATTTAATAGCAATTAACTCTTAACTAATAACAATAGTTTATTAGAACCGAACTTCAATTATCAAATGTATTTACAATCATTATAATAAATTTGAGAGATAACTGCATTTTGCATTAGGTGACTTTTTGAACCTGGCCTGCTCATGTCCGTGCCGCATAGTCGCTCCTGTGCTAGACAAGAGTGACTGCTGGCTAGGCAGCGCTGACTCGTGTGTGTTTCATTAATATCCAAAACACTAGTGCGTACGTTCTGGATACGAATGTTTCATGACCAGCGAGGAGGGAGTAATGTCTAAAGTACTTTTTTTCGACACAACTATTCATGCAGAAAATATTTGTTCTGACCGTACATAATTTATATGTGATGATCAGCTCCTCTTTATCTTTTTTTTTTACATGCTAATCGCTGTTGGATGAATTCATTTTATTTACACGTGTATTTTCAGAATTTAATTTTTTTCTGAAAATAGAAACGTTATTAAGTGAAAACGAAAGTGCTTATAAGAAAATGTCTAAAATCACGTTTTTGGAAAAAAAATTGTCACGAGTTTGGTGAAAGATTTCAACTTAGTGGAAATTCGAATTTCTGTGGCTTTACAGGCGTGACATAATATATTTGGAAAATTTGATGATTTTAGTTTTCTCCAAAATAAATTGGGAGGTGTTGCGACATATTATCATATAAAAGTAGTTGAGTATAAATAATGTTCGATTATTTACGATCTATCATTGGAAGTAGTGGAAGTTTTGCATGTTTTCAGATTTTGAGGTGGAAATGCCTAATTATAAAATTATAAAATCCTGAAAATTTGTGCAGTATATTTCCTTCAAATCAAAATTTAATCAATTATTTTATTTTTTTAATGGTTACATTTAGTCTGAATTTTAGCGATTACTTTTTCTTTTTTAAACTATGGCAGAAGTTGGTAAAAAATAAAATATTAGTGGAATATCTCATTATTATTGATTTATAAGAAACCTGTAATTTAACATCATACATTGGGCACAAATTGTCAGAAGTTTGCCGGATCACACACTGCATTGGGTGATTTTTTCGCTGATTCCATTTAATTTTATTTCTTGAACTCGCACCACGTGAATCACAGCTAAACCCTTGCCTTTGTTCAATGTTTCAGGATTACATTTAATTGGGTGTTTTACATCTTCCAACAATATTCATGCAAAATTGGTTCCACTATTATTCATGTTCCTTTAAAAAATCCTGAAGTACGTTTAAAAGCAATAATATATTTTATTTTTTTGTAAAACAAACTTGAATTGAACATTTTTGCATGTATTTCTTAATTTTCTATCCAACAGCGATTTCAGGATTTTAACTGCTACGGGCGTTGCCTGTCATATCCGGTAAATCTCAAGGTCTTGCCCGCCCAGAATATGACTAGTTATGGCCAACAGCCATACCACGCTGAAAAAACCAGTTCTCCTCAGATCACTGAAATTAAGCAGCGTTGGTCGCGGTTAGTACTTGGATGGGTGACCATTCGAGAAAACTGAGTGCTGTTGGCACATCGTGGGTGTGGTGAGCCCACAGTTGTAGTTATTTACTACAAGAAACTATCCACCTAGAAACACTACCCGAATCGGGTAGTGTCACGCCTATCCTGAAAGGGAAATGGCTTACTGGTATACATTACATGGCTTCTTTTTCTTTAAGTATAAGCCAAAAAAACGTGTTTGAATCATGAAAAATGGATTTTTATTCTTTCGCCTTTTAGTCGCCACAGTGAATTCCACAGCTCAAACATATTTTTTCCGTTAGCCCTGGCCTATGTAAAAAAATGTCGTAAAACAAGTTTAAAAAATAAATAATATAATAAAATATAAAACAATATATTTACAAACAGTAAACAGAGTATATTTCTTTTTCAGATACATTACCATCCAAAATGGTTAGCAACGGTTCCGGTAGCACTCCCCGTATCCAGGTCTTTAGACCGACTTATGAGGAGTTCAAAGATTTTGCTAAATATGTCGAATTTATGGAAAGTAAAGGCGCTCACAAGGCAGGTTTGGCCAAAGTAATTCCTCCGCCAGAATGGGTACCGAGGAAAGGGGGATACGACGTCGAATCTTTAAACATAAACATACCAGCTCCTATTTGTCAAGTAGTGACAGGAAAGCAGGGGCTATATCAGCAAATTAATATCCAGAAGAAGCAAATGACTGTAAAAGAATTCCAAAAGCTGGCGAATTCAGAGAGGTATAATACCCCTAAGCACTTTGATTATGAAGATTTGGAACGCAAGTATTGGAAAAACATCACTTATGTAGCTCCAATTTATGGAGCGGACGTGTCTGGTTCTCTGACTGATCCCGATGTCAAGGAATGGAACATCAATCATTTAGGCACTATTTTAGATTACGTTAACAAAGATTATGGCATTTCTATTGATGGTGTCAATACAGCGTATCTCTATTTCGGAATGTGGAAAACTACATTTGCCTGGCACACCGAAGACATGGACCTGTACTCGATAAACTATCTACATTTTGGTGCACCCAAAACATGGTATGCTATTCCCCCTGAACACGGAAGACGCCTGGAACGACTTGCCAGTGGTTTTTTCCCATCATATTATCAGAACTGCCAAGCCTTTCTGAGACACAAGATGTCTTTGATTTCTCCACAAATTTTGAGGCAGTATTCAATTCCTTGTAATAAAGTAAGTACCACATATTTGTGTACGTCCATATGAAAAGGGCCCTTATGGTCGGTCTGGAGTTAAGTACTCTAAGGCCATATAGCCGAATAAATTTATGGTATTTTAAGCCCAAGACGAACCCTTTGGTTGAAAAAACGAGTAACTGGGGCATTTTTTGAAGTTGGAACTTCCAAAAACCGCTTTTCGGGACATGAGTACAGTGCAAATAGATTCAGGAAAGGCCTTAGTATAATCCCCCACTCAACACTGAAAATAATAATTTAATATTGATTGTTATAATAAAATATTGAAAATAACAATAATTTAGAAAAACGCCGACATCTCCTAAACAAGAACCGGCCATAAGGGCCATTTTCGTATGGACGTATACATTCAGATACTTAACACAGATAAAGATATTTTTTCAGGAATAAGCTTGAGCGTTATTAATTTTTACATAATTTTACATAAACTTTGATTGATTTAATTACATCTTTTTTATGAATGCAATTTACAAACCAATGGTGTTTTCACAGATAACTCAAGAAGCTGGCGAGATTATGATCACATTTCCATACGGTTATCACGCAGGCTTCAACCATGGATTCAATTGCGCCGAGTCTACAAATTTTGCGGCTCCAAGATGGGTTGAATACGGAAAGCGGGCAACACAGTGTACCTGTAGTAAGGATATGGTGAAAATTTCTATGGACACGTTCGTCAAACGGTTTCAGCCAGAAAGGCAAGTTGGAGTACCTTTATCTTTATTCTGTAATTTAATTCTGAAACAGAGCTTTTTATTAATCTTGATAATTACGTTGTAGGTATGAACTGTGGCTGCGTGGAGAGGACGTTGGATCTCATCCTGAGGATCCGCGGCAAACAGCTGCACCTATGCCCTCTCAACTGGATCTCCTTTGCAATAGTGAAAGTAATGGAGAATTGCCAGAAGGATATCTGTCTGCTGCGCCTAAAAATAAGCGCCATACGATTCATTGCAAAAAAAATAATCCTAACACGAATATGGATTTAACGCAGCTAGTCAAGAATCAGCCTAATATTCCTACGTATGTCAAACAATTCCTTCAGATGATGGATGATGAAGAAGCTGAGGCTGAACCTGATGAGCAACAATTGGAAGTTTTGGAAGACATCTGGTTGAAGGCGGGAGAAATGGATGTGGATGAGGCTTCTGTTTATGACGATGGTTACAATCGTAAAAAGGGCAGGAAAAGAAAGAAGAAACTGATTTCGGAAAGAGAAAAGCCGAAAACAAGAAAGTCATCTCTCAAGTTCAGGGCCAATTCTGATTGCAGTTCGACTACGACTGGTGACTCAGAAAATGGTGTCACTGTGAAGAAGGAGTTCTCGAGTGCATCTGAAGACGAAGATGGTGACATCTCATATAAACCAGTCAAAGTCAAAATTAAAGTCAAACTTGAGAAAGGAAAACCTGGAAGGAAAAAGAAGAAGCATCCTAACAATAAGGAAAAGGAAGCAAAGAGTTTCGAAGTTAAGAAAAATAAGCCGCGGAAGCCAACTAAGAACAAACGTAAGTTTCCAAATGATGAAATATTCCATTCAAATGAACCATTGGATGTATCTGATGCAGATGTTCAGCGAAAGCTTATGGCAATGCCTAGTCTAACTGCCTACAAAGCCACTTCTTCAATAAAAGAACTTCCCAATGCTCAAAATAAGGGTAACGCTTTTCCTGACAATAATACAGAGAACAAACTTACAATAACCGCTATTAACGACAATAACGAACCTCCAAATATCACTTCAACTCATGATAACAGCACAGAGAATGACATTGAAGAGGTGGAAGAAAAGTCTGTCGATGACTATGCCAGCATAATTCAAATACAAAACGATATCAAACCTGATATGGAAATAAAACGTTGTAAGCCGCCCATTTTAAAACGATCCCATTGTTCTGTGCAGCGTAAGAGAGTGAAAAATGTCCCCAACTCGAAGCAGAGTACATCCGTCATCAACTTGGATAATGCAAAATCACTTAGTTATTCAGCCTTAAAAAGTGTAAACACGACACTTACTGCCAAACAAGCACCGAGGTATGATAGAAATAGTATTCTCAAAGCTCCGAAACTGAATTTGCCAGTAGAGAAACAGGACAATCAACAAATGCCAAAGCTGGAATCCGAGGAACCGATACAAGGGAATAAAAACTTTAGTAGACTTATCGATACCGCTTACATTCTTCCCCCAAAGGTCTGGAACCCAACGCAGAATCCTCACTTAATAGCAACTAGTAGTGTCACTTATTTACCAAGTAACACCACCATCACAAAGTGTAATCGCTCTAATCAGTCATCAATCTCGAGTCACTTATCAACGTCCAATCAATCAGTATCTAATCAATTCACATCTGTTAAATACAGTCAGTCGCAGAGTAATCAGAGGGCAGAGTTGCTCAAAACGAGTCTATCTTTCCAAAGAACCGCTCCTTCGACACAACAAAACCGAACTTTCCACACTGATAAAATGCTCATAGCAGAACCCGTGCCTATAAACTACTCCAAATCTGCTGGCGAGGAATCTAATAACATAATCAGGAAATTTGTTCAACTGCCTGATCCCCAAAAAATTTTCGTCCAGGATCTAGGTCCTGAGAACAAGTTCCAGGCTGCGGTTTCGCTATTGAAAAATGGCCAGGATAAAGGTCCATCGTCTTCGATTGATAATTTAAGCCCGCCGATTAGAATTCCGAAACCGTTAATGACAGCAGCGACTATAACACCCTCAAATGTCCCAAAGTTTCCTTTGGGAAATGATTATCTTAAGGCTAAAAAATCACCATCTGGATGTTACGTTGTCGCTCCCAAAAAACCACCGCCCTCATTGTTACGGATATCTACAAAACCAATTCAGAAGAACTTGAACAAATCGATCCTGTCATCAAGGCCGTTTATGCAGCCGCAGAGTTTTAGTAAGACAGTGACTAACCAAGAGCAGGAAGAGGAAGATGATGATGACGTGATCATCGAAGAAGTTGGGCCGAAACCTACTTCAGCAGATAAATGCTCTCTATCGATGATACCGAAAAAGTGTTCTATATCGACGCAGGTTAATAATATGCCTGGACCGGAAAACAGCATTTATCGATTTAATGCACCTACTACTAACAATAATGTTAACAAACAATCTGTAACTGACACAATAGATGTTTCAATCTATAGTGCAATGGCCCCATCATTTAGTTCTCAAACCAGCGAACAAAACCGCGAATCAAAGTCAGAAATAACGCAAAATGATTCATCCGATTCTAATAAGAATTTTATGGAATCTTTATCACAGAATTTGCAGAATCAGATACAGAATAAGGCTCCTAGTATCATACATTCAATTGAATCAAAGAGTAGAAGGAAGTCAAAAGAGAAGCCGAAGAAGATTGTGGTAAATCGAATTTTTGATGAGATGCCAGAGTCGCCGAGTTCGAATTGTCAGTCAACAGCGTTAAGTTTCCATTCGAAAAGCGTTCTTTCTATTAATAATGCGACAATTCCAGGCCACGTTTCGGAGATGCTTTATCCGAACGTACCGGAAAGCAAATGCTTGCAGGCATTTAATAATTACTGGAGTGCGCAAATTTCACATTGTGCGATTTGTGCTCCTTTTGCCTTGGCTAAGAATTTAAGCAACAGGCAAATGTCCTCAGACTGGAAGTATTGCACGGCAACATTATTACCTGAAAGTTCACCGATATGGGTAAGAACTACTTTGATCAATGATTCAAATATTTTTACAGACTTCTGGGTCATTCCATTTTATTTCGCCGAAGTAGGTTCGCGGTTGGTTGATACATACGTTTTAAAATCATCAGTGTTTACGAAACTTATTTTTCACATAAATTTATCCAGTAACTTTTTTTCGAAATTTGATTTTCAAAGTGCAAGTGTGCAGAAAAATGTCACATTTATGTGCATTATAGAATTTTTTCAAACTCAAATGCTACCATTTAAAATGGAATTGAATGAAATCAGACGCATTCAACAGTCCTTAAACTGTTATATAACATGAGCAAAAGTAACTTTCTTATAAAATAACATGCGAAAATTGTATTTTAAAAATGACTAAAACATAACGATTTTTCAACACTTTCGTAGCGTTATTAAAATCGCAGTGTTGAATTTCACCAACTAAAACTTACCTCATAAGGTTTATTTTTTAGCAGACTTCAGAATTTGAGCCCTTTTTTCAAGTTTTGATGATCAAATATTAAAAATTGATCTTTGAAATTAGTCACTTCGGAGGTTTTGTTGATTTTGGGCGATGAATATCTTGTAGGGAGAAAAATGGAAAATTCAGGATTTATAGTATGTAACTCAGTTCTTCATTTAATCACTCTGAAAATTGTGCATGGGCCCCGAGCCTTTTTCTTCTGGGAGCGTCCATTAATTACGTAAGGATTTAAAAAAAATTTTAGACATCCCCTCCCCCTTTGTAAGGCTTTTTCTATAATAAGTGTATGTAACTTTAATATATGCTTTAGACGGCTGGCCCCCCCCCCCCTCCAAAATCCGTACGTAATTAATGAACGCTTCCTCATCAAAAATAGGAAAAAGGGCTCAAGATCTGAAAAGTCTGATAAAAAAATTAACCTCACGAGGTAAGTTTTAATTTTTTTAATTGAACACTTTGGCTTTAATAACGCTTCGAAAGTGTTGAAAAATGGTTATGTTTTAGTTATTTTTAAAATACAATTTTGGCCCATTTTTTCATATAAAAGTTACTTTTGCTCATGTTATATAAAAGTTTAAAGACAGTGTTGAATACGCTTGATTACATTCAATTCAATTTTAATTGGTAGAATTGGAGTTGTTCTCAATTCTATAATGCAGATAAATCTGACGTTTTCTGCACCGTTACACTTTGAAAATAAAATTTAGAAATAAAAAATTAATTTAATAAATTTAGGTGACAAATAAGTTCCGAAAACATTGATAATTATTATAGTTAAGTATACTTTTTTTTTAAAGATAAGCCGCAACCGACTTAGGCGAAATAAGATAATGACCCATTTGCAAATATACTGTTAGAAATACGATGAAAATGTGTTTTACACTTTTACTCTATAAATTTATACAATATAAATATTCTTCTTGACATCTGTTGTTTATAATTAGAAAGGTAATCGGAAGTTTCAGCATTTTTACATTCTCATTCTAATGAGAAGGTATTGGTTTTATGTAAAATTTGACATAGTCGGTTTTCATCAAATCTCCACGTTTTGAGACCTCCTGAGTAAGAAAAAAACTATTTTTACGAAGGTGTCTGTCTGTCTGTAGTCTGTCTGTCTGTCTGTAGTCACGATAACTTTCGAAAAAATGATCAGATTTGATTAAGCTTTGGCACACTTTTTTATGGCCTAAAAAAAAAGAACGAGATCGTTAACCAGCTATTTTGGATAAAAATTCAAAAAGTGAGCACATTTTGAAAATTTTTGAGACCACTTTTTTTGAAGATTTGAAAATTCTATGTACGGTTATTAGTAGTACACAAAATGACGATATGAAAAAAAGTCAAGAGGAGAAAAACGTTGCTTTTTGAACACCCCATAATATTTTTATAACAGTTTTTTGAATTTTTTGAAAAATAAAAAATTCAAATTTTGATCGCACAAAAAAATGATGAAAAATCAAAAATTCCATTTTGCTGTCAAACTATGCAAGATAGGAGAAAAGATCATTCCACCAAAATTGTGCACCTAAAAAAGATTTACAAACTTCTAATGACTCACTTTCTGATATGACGCGTAGTTTTTGTTTTATTCGTAAAAAACAGCATTGAAAATAGAAAAATCAAATTTGTAGACGAATAACACGAGCTACGAAAAAAATGACATAAACAAAATTTGTTTTTTTTTTTTAAGGAGGAGGTACAAATTTGTTGTGAATCATGTTTCGATAGGATGCGCAGTTTTTGTTTTATTCGTGAAAATAACATTGACAGTAAAAAAAATCAAATTTTTGAAAAAACAATGCAAGGTACGAAAGCAGATAAATGAACAAAAATTGTGCATTAAAAAAAGGTTTACAAACTTGTAATCAATTTTTGTTGTAAGAATATAATCATAATGAAAAAAATTAACTTTTTTGAAAAACGGAACAAGCTAAAATAAAATTTTAACTAATAAAATTTGTCGCCTAAATTATATAATTATTTTTCATTTGAAATCAAATACAAATTCAGCAATTTGTATATGAACAACATATAACACGAAGCACAAAGTGCGCGCTCAGTGTATTTACCAAATCGCGCGCCGTAAGTGCGCTCAAACTTTTTTGTTTCTATCATACGGTGCACAGAACCGAGCGTGGAACGCAAGGTTCAAATGATTTTCAAATCAAATATCGAGCGCGAGTGTCTGGATGAGAATGTGTTCCTTAAGGTCGATAGAACCTTGAGTAAAAAAAGTTCCTTTTCAGTCTAAAATGAAAACAAATTTAACAATCACTTAATATGTAGAGGTTTTGATAATTTCATAAGATTTTCAAACAAACTTTTTCTTTTCATCGAAGTCGAACACGAAGTTCAGAAATCTAGAGAAGCCGAGCGTAAAGCGCGATGCAAATACGCCCGAGCGCGCAGCGCGAGGTGAATATATAATCGAGCGCGAAGCGCGAGATCCAACAGTCGCGCGCCCTAGGCGCGCTCAAACTTGCGAGCGAAGCGAGCCGCGCGCGATGAGAATGTTCCCGCAAAGCGGGCAGATTTTTTTAATGTTGTGATTGACAGTTTGTCACGTAGTTTTCAATGGGGGTTCTAAGAAATACCACGGCCTGTCATGATACGGGGGGAGGGATACAAATATGAACAAAAAGTATTACGTATTTTGTGATTGACCCCTTAGGCAGATAATAAATATGTATGAAGTTAGTATTAATTGCATGCAACATCATAGGCAAATATAGTCAAAATGAATCTTCCTGTTCTGCACAATAGGCTATGCATGCACATAGCTGTACCAATTAGATCTTTAAACTGGAAAAACTAACTCAAAATGTTAAGAACTATAAAAAAAATTCAACATTTATTTGTATTATGCATTTGTTCATGAAAAGTTCTTAGGGCTAGTTAGCTCTCTAAGGAACAGTGATCGATTTGAGGATTGCAATTTAAAGAAAAGTAGTTAGCTACAGTGCACATTATAATGCACTTAATTAGATGTGGGCTACTGACTGCTGGATAATGTATATCGCGCATATACATACTTAATTACTTATAAGTACACTCTTACGCACACTCACACATCTGTATATCGTAAGTTTTACCAATGCGTGATTTCGATGGTCGGATTTGAAGTGTTAAAAAAGTAACAGAAGAGGGTACGTCAACCTGACAGTGCCATTTCTTCAAATCGAAGTATCTATTATTAATTAAAGGCTAATTTAGTGGCCAAAAACTTTTTAATGCCCTGTTGACCTCAAGTCAGCAGTGCCATAATTATATGAAAACGAGGCAAACATTGACTGTATCAATTTCGTTTTCACACAAAAGTCGAGGGCTCATTTAGGGCTCTTGTTTTATTAAGGAGCCAAATTTGTAACTTTTTTTGTAATGCCTGGTACTGCCAGCTTGACCTCAAACTATCAGTGCCACGTGTGGAAACGAGACATTTGTTCAATTTATCAAATTTATTTCCATATCATAATTAAGGGCTTATTTAGGGCTCTCGATAATAACCAAAATAAATGTTCAAAAATCAACCCCTATCATTAAAAAAACTACCCTTAATCAAAATTATGCAAATGTCGTCTGACTAGCCATGCAATAATTAAGGGCTAATTTAGGGCTCCCTATGTTCAGAACAAAAAAATTCCAGAATCAACCCTCATCATTGAAAAATTACCCCTAAACTGAAATTACTCATTTATTATCAGCAAAAATAAGCCAAAAGTTTTGGGCTATTGTTCAGATATACCAAAAGCACAAAAATTATTTTCGCAAAGCAACCCCCACTAATCAAAAGCTCTCCCTAAATTAAAATGACAGATTGTACTGCAACAATTAATACATGACAGGGCGGCCCAAAAAATCACATTTTAGAATTTTTAATTAAGATTTTCAAGAAGCCTTAAGGTTCTACAGGTGGATAATTTATAACGGCTGCAATAAACTTAACCTTAGTTTGGGAGCCTGAAGACTCGACTGTAACTGTTAGCTGAAGTTAAGTTTTCAGGTTGTTAAATTTTTTAAACAAATAACAAACGCATTCTCAAACAAATGGTCAAATTTTCCACCAAAATAATTCAATTTTTGAATTTTCAACCAAATGCACGAACAAAGTGTTTTATCGTAATTTAATTAATTATATAAAAAGAGTACACAACTGTTTACTAAAAAAACTGTTAGCCTCAACCGTTCACTAAAGATTATTTCATGTAAAAAATTATATCTCAAGAAAATTTAAAAACTCTGTAAAATTCCAAATAAATGATACTTTTTTAGGATCCCAATACGCTAGTTTTTTGCGTAGTATCGATTCGAATCACAGAATTTTTTATTTTCGACTCTAACACATGCGTCAGGAAATTTCTCTTTTGTTTGGGGTTTGTGTTGAACAAAGACATGTTTCCACGTTTGAATATTTGGAGGCCCTAAAAAGTTCGTGATCATTTATCTGATATTAGATAAATTCACGGGAGTATGAATTGATACTGGAAAGGCGATGCAATGTTATTGCACTTGAATTAGGTTCCTGTTTGAACTTCGAGCAGAGTTTTAATATTTTTCAACAGACTAGACAGAACTTTTTTTTTTCAACTAGGAGGGGAAATCTTGCATAAGACACCCATCTTAGCAATCGTCTACCTGGGTAGGCGATTCTTAAGATGGGTACTCTCAGATTCTTACTGACTAAACCCCCCCCCCCCCCCAGCTGTTTCCTGCCAACCCATGTCCTCGGAACCGCTTTCGCATTACTTCAAGGACATGGGTTATTGGCATTCTACGCCGTGCTTCGGCGTCCCGCTGTTTTGCCAATCTGGTCTTTTTCTCCTTCTTTCTTTCCACCCAACCAAGATGCACGCATCGTCCTCAGTAGTGTGGTGGTACCACACAACGGGCTCGTCGGCCTTCGGCATCCTGGTTGAGTATATCAAATTAGGTAGCGCGTCCTTCAGGCCTCCTCACCGAAGCTGCCTCTCGGAACGCCCTACACCTCATAGTCCCGGGCTGATGGTCTGTCCGGGACTTTTCGTCACTTGTGCCACATAGGTAGCACTGCGGTGAACTTTCGCACACCGCTGATTTGTGCCCCTCTGTGCCGCACCTCCAGCCTAGTCTGGTCCGATCAGGACCCTTGCAGTCCACCGCTACATGGCCAAAGCCTAAGCAGTGGAAGCACCTTATCTTCTCAGTCTTTTTCCGGACTCTACAGGACATCCAGCCCACTTTGAGATGTCCTGTCCGAATGAAGCGCGCCGCCAGCTCTTCGCTCAGTTCTACATACGCCTTCAGGTGCCCCTGAATGCCCTTTTCGTCAAACACACTTTGACGTCGTTCGGTTCAACGCCGCCGAAGTGCTGACACACCGCCTCCGTCACCTCCCCCACGTCGGTTTTCGTGTGCAAATCAAGGACCTCGACTTCCGTGCGTGGAACGAGGTCCCGCACGGTATTGCCAGCACCGACCGCCTTTCTAATGGCAGACGACAGTTTTGCCCTGCCGTCTGCCGCAGGGCCCACCTCAATAAGGACCTCTCCTTTTCGTGTCTCTTGGACAACCCTGATTTTTCACACCAAGGGTGTCCGGTTTGACCTTCTTTTTTAGGTCCTTCAGGACTTCGGCGTAGCTCAAACCCTCGGCCGGTCTTATCAAGACCGCCTCGGGTCGAGCTATTCTCCTCGACACCTTCTTAGAGGATGCGGCTGCAGCTGGTTTCGCCTCCTCATCATTCTTCTCTGGAATCGAGGACGCTACTACAGTAGTGCGCGTCCTCGGCTTCTTTTTCGCTTGTTTGGAGGAGCCAGCCTCAACTGGACTCAGAGTGGACTCCCTCTCTCGCTTCCCAATAAGCTTCGTCAGTCTGAGTCCCAGATTGGCTCGTGTCCTTCTTCTTCTGCCTTATCCTCCTCCTTTCCTTAATCCTCGCCTTTTTGCCGGCGGCCCAACCAACCTCTGCTGGCACAATAGAAAACCAGTATTCAGCTATACAAATGACAGCATCCGCTTTATTCGCCAGATCTTTCGCTTCATCAAGTCCATGCCTGATTGGCATGAACATATTTCTCTTTGTGTCGGAGAAATCCTGCATCCCTTTTAGTACGCCCATCAACTCCTTGATTAGCTCACGAGCCTCTACGAACCTTTTCTTCACCGCCATGATATCTTGCTTAGCTTCGGTCTTTTGACTGATGTCAAGCTCCTTTGTCACGTCCAGCGGACCACCCAACTCCTCGCATACGCTTTTATTTAAGTTTTGATTCGTCTCCATACTATTCCCACGAGTAGCTAGGGAAATAAAGGTCTACCCCGGCAGAGCCCCGCATGCGGGGGTAAGGTCTGCATACTCTAGGAGGCGACCTGGTATCCTATAGACACCGTTAAAGACACCAAAACCGTGGTGCCATTCAGTCTTCGGCACGGTTGTTCACGCCTTGACTTGGGTTTTTTTTTTAAATCGGAACCAGCGACGAAGTGTCTTTGGTCCGCGGGGCTTATTTTATTTCAGCCCTACCCTCTGTTTCCAGCCCTACCCTCTGTTTCCAGCGAGCATTCCCCTATCCGCCACCCGGGGACGCGCCAAGTAGGGGTATCACCTCCCCTACACCGCAGACAACTGCAAAGTTTTAATATTTTTCAACAGACTAGACAGAACTTAAGCTTCTGAAATTTCCCCAAGTAAAATACTGCACCAATAAATTAAAAGTTACTGCAGTTTATTGTAGTAAAGTTAGTAAAGTACGATCAAAAATGTTCTGGATGTGTATGCCACACAAAATTGAACATTTATTGTATTGTAAACTTGAATTTTCTAATATATTGTCTATCATCTATTATAATTGTGGATGATTCAAAATTAATAGAACTTGTACTAAAATTTTTGAAGATATAAAAATAAAATTCAATGTTTATTTTGAAATTTTTATTTAATCTATAAATTATAAAAATTCCTATTTATTTATCGCAGTATTCACAATCTTTTCCCGAAATTACAAAATATCCAACGTAGGGCTAAAGTATGTTCAACGTAATTTTAAAAACCTAAAATATTTGAAGATTTAAAAATGAAATTCAACGTTTATTTGACATTTTTTTATTTAATCTATAAATTATAAAAATTCCTATTTATATTGTCGCAGGCTTCACAATGTGCGAAATTCGTTTTTTTTTGTGTTGAAAATTAATCTTTTTTGTTACAAATTGTATCTTTTTTGGTAAAAACAGGCAACTGTTTGGTTAAATATTGTATTTTCGTGTAATTTTTATCTTTTTCGGTCCTTATGGTGGAAAGTTAATATTCTTTGTTTAAAATTCATCTTTTTGGAAATTCTATTTTCAATGAATATCAAGCGCAGAAAATGAACTGTTAATAATTATTAACTGACAATTAATATTAATATGTTACTCATAATTATAAGTTATAAGGTGCGTTGAAGGTGAAATTTTTATCTCCGATACAGGTGAAATACTTGATTGCAATTAAGTTTAAGTATTTAAAAAGACACTTACATAATAAATTTTTACTGACTTTATTATAGATAAATTATTTTGCAAGGTTTCATTGTTTAGAAAATTAAAATATGATATTTACGGATTTTACTGTAATTTGCATTTAAAAATTGGCAGATTGAAACTAAATTTTTTTTAAACTTAACTAAGCTAAACTAAATTTTACTACATTTTCAATCTCTACTATCAGTACATGCCTGTCTGCAGTTTTATTCATGATTACTCTTCCGCTTATTGTTATTTAGCTGTTATTTATCTTCTTTCTTCATATAATATTATTAAAAATATACAATGTTTGAATTGAAATAACGAAATTCTTCATGAAAACAATAAAGATACGTTTTTGTAAATGTTGTGCATTTACTCCATTATTGGTATTATGAATAATTTAAACTATAATATTTTTTAGAAGCAAAAGAATGCTTCAGCATGAGTACAAAAATTCTTATCCTCTTCTTGTAGCGATTGAAAATGTAGTAAAATGTAGTTGAGTTTACTTACGTTTCTTTTTTAAATTTAGTTTCAAGGTGCCAATTTTTAAATGCGAATTCTAGTAAAATCTGTAAATATTTTAATTTTTAGCGAATAAAAACTTGCAAAATAATTTATTGATAACACAGTCCTGCGAGGGTCAGTTACAAAAATGACAGAAGGTGGAATCTTCTAGATTTTTTGACGTTGAAAACGAATCCAGCAGCAGAAATTGTCTAGCACGTCAGGTTTTAGAGTAACTTTAGGTTAAATGGTCAAAAAATGGTCATTTGAGCCAGACATGAATTTGTTGTGGAGGAACGGAACTTTTTTTTTATTTCCGAAAATGGCATCGTATAGTACTATTTTTCAGCTTTAAAATCCATTTTTGATTGCCGTTATACGATTTTTTTCAGCTGAGATATGCAAGTTTAACCATTATTGGGCCATTGATCATCATTTGATCTTGTCTTCACTGGTTGGATCATCACATAGTCCTGTGAAGGTCTGATACAAAAATGACAGAATGTGAATCTCATAGATTTTTTGACACTGAAAACGAATCCGGCAGTAAAAATTGTCTAGCACGTCAGGTTTTGGAGTAACCTTTAATCAGAAAATTGCCTAAATCGCCATTTTTTGACCATTGAACCTAAAGTTACTCCAAAACCTGGCGAGCTAGACAATTTCTGCTGCCGGAATCGTTTTCATCATCAAAAAATCTATAAGATTCACATTCTGTCATTTTTGTATAAGACCTTCACAGGACTGTGTGATGATCCAACCGGTGAAGACAAGATCAAATGATGATCAATGGTCCAATAATGGTCAAACTTGATTATCTCAGCTGAAAAAAATCGTAGAACGGCAATCAAAAATGGGTTAAAGCTGAAGACTAGTACTATACGATGCCATTTTCGGAAATAAAAAAAAAGTTTCATTCTCCCATAACAAATTCATAAGTGTGGCTAAAATGGCCATTTTTTGACCATTTAACTTAAAGTTACTCTAAAACCTGACGTGCTAGACAATTTCTGCTGTCGGATTCGCTTTAAGCGTCAAAAAATCTAGAAGATCCACCTTCTGCCATTTTTGTAACTGAAAAAACCTCAAACTTCGCAGGCATGTGTCATAAAGGCAGTAAAACTTTATTATGGAAGTGTCTTTTTAAATACTTTAACTTTATTACAATCAAGTTATAACGTCCTAAACTTCAGATCTAAAATATTTCACCTGTATCGGAGATAAAAAGTTGACCTTCCAGGCACCTTATAATTTATAATGATGAGTAAAATATTAATATTAATTGTCAGTTAATAATTGAGTGTCCCCATGCAAGAACAAGACAGATTTTTCTAGCGCGGTGGCGTTGGCCCCTGACGACTAAAAATCGAAAGACGAAATTTTGAATTTTAAAACATAGATTATTGTGGATAATTATATTCCGCATCTTTTTTTCCTTTGCAAGAAGATCATATCTTTTTTAGATTTTTAAAAAATTGCAAAAAACTTTTTTTTTTAAAGTCAATTTTTAATTCGGTTTTTGTCTTCAACTCGTGCTCAAATCCACAGTTTTTGGAATTTCTTTCTAAAATGTATAGGAAGTATTCCTTATAGTGTTCCTGTTATGACGGTTAGCGATAAAACTTCTCAAATTTATTTATAACAATATAAAAAATTCTTTTCTAGGCTATTGCATAATTCGTTCCACAAAATGTTTGAGCGTTTCGTTTATCGAGGAAAGTTTGAGCAAACAAAAACTTCCTGTGGAGAAGTTGTTCAAAAAAGTACAAAGAAGTTTTCTGTAAAGGCTTTTTTCAAATAAATAATTAGGTAAAAAACTGTGAACGCTAAACTTTAAGCGCGCGACTGATCTTCTATGCGTGTATTGTGCCGAGTCGGAACGTCTTTCCTTCGACGGCCGTGCGATGAACTCGAAATGTAATGTAGGAGGATTATTCAAGTATTACATGACCGTCAAATGCCCTTCAGCCTTTTTGATCCCATTCGTAGCCAAAACATTGCAGTTTTCTGCTCAAACAAAATAGATAATTTCTATTCCGAGTACCGAAGTGTGCGCTTCGTACGCGTATTGCGAGTCTTAGCTTCAGTGAAAATAAAATTTATAACTTATAATAAAAAAAGTATTATCAAAACGAATTTTCAAATTTCTATATTAAAGAGCGAACCTGAAGGTTCTTCTAGAGGGAGGAAACGACCAACAAATGTAGAAGCGTGGGCTAGAAATGTTAAGAAAACATGCAGAAATAGAGTACGTATAATATTTAGTTCTTTCTCTTTTGATAGAAGCTGAAAAAATGAGATTCCTGTTTTTTATATTTTGAATTTCTGTACAGATATCGTGATAAAAGCGTGTTTTGGTAATAATATAATAATTCCGTAAGAAGGCTTTTCAAAACAAAATTTTTTTAACGCAGGGCGAAGAGTACGACTCTACTTCTAATTTATATAAATTATTATGAACATAACTATTCGCTAAATGAATAAAAATTTAACATATTTTATGTCGATTGAAGTGTTAATATTTATTTTTAAGCCAGACCCCTATAACCCACCTAAACGTCAATACGTTCCGACTCGCCATAATCCACGCATAGAAGATCAGTCGCGCGCTTAAAGTTTAGCGTTCACAGTTTTTTACCTATTAATTTATTTTTAAAAAGCCTTTACAGAAAACTTCTTTGTACTTTTTTGAACAACTTCTTCGCAGGAAGTTTTTGTTTGCCAAACTTTCCTCGATAAACGAAACGCTGAAACGTTCTGTGGGACAAATTATGCAATAGCCTAGAAAATAATTTTGTATATTGTTATAAATAAAGTTGAGAACTTTTATCGCTAACCGTCATAACAGGAACACTATAAGGAATAGTTCCTATAAATTTTATAAAGAAATTCCAAAAACTGTGGATTTGAGCACGAGTTGAAGACAAAAACCGAATTAAAAATTGACGTAAGAAAAAAAAGTTTTTTCCAATTTTTTAAAAATCTAAAAAAGATATGATCTTCTTGCAAGAGAAAAAAATATGCGGAATATAATTATCTACAATAATCTATGTTTTAAAATTCAAAATTTCGTATTTCGATTTTTACTCGTCAGGGGCCAACGCCACCGCGCTAGAAAAATCTATGTCTTGTTCTTGCATGGGGACACTCAATTATTAACAGTTAATTTTCTGCGCTTGATATTATTTTAAAAAAGAATCTCCTTTTAAAATGTTTCAATGTTCGTACGTTTTTTTTTCTAAAACTTAGCTGTACGTCTTTCTTCGACATGGGACCACAGACACCAATCGCCGCGTCTTTTTAATATGAAAAACAATTGCTACGTCTTTCAATCGCTAAAAACTGGCGATACGTCTTTTTTATACAGAAATCTGTTACTATGTCTATCTGAGTATTTCACTCGTGAATCACGTCTTTTCTATCAAGGTTTTGTGTTTTATGTCTATTCTTTGTATGCTCCAAATGATGGTATAGTCTTATTTGCACCCATCGAATTGTGCACAAAATTATCCACTCCATTTTTGGTTGAAAATTGATCTGTTGTGGCTTAAAAATTCAACTATTTAGTTTAAAATTTTCAGGAATGAAAAAAATATAAACACATTGAACTATTTGGTTGAATATTAAAGTTTTATTATGTAAATTTATGTATTTTCTTGAAAATTTGTCTTTTGGTTGAAAATCAATTTTTTGGTCTAAGCTGAAACCTTTGGTTAAAAATTAATCGGTTTTAGCTGTCCTGGTCGCTGGCCTCCAGCCGCCCCTTAGGAAACCCATAATGAATTACTAATCGCGCGACTTGTTACGCGCAAATCAAGTCGCGCGTTTCTGTTTTTCCATGCGGGAACCCACATTTAGGTACAAAGGACTCCCGCTGACCAGGGTCGACGGCAGCAGTTCGACCTCGTGAGGGGAAGCTGCGTAGTTGGGGAACAGTACACAGGTAGCTGGTGCGGAATTGACCATTTCCCTCTTTTCCCTATAGAAACTTTGTTATTACCAAATTCGGGTCCTCAGTAGATAATTTAAAAATGAAACGGTCTTGTTCGTAACAGTTACAGTCGAGCCTTCAGGCACCTGTAGAACCTTAGGACTTAAGCCGATGTTGAACTTAAATTTGTAATTTTTTATCTATTTCTTATTCGTTTTTTAATGTAAATTAAAGGTTAATTGAGTGTTTTTTTTTGGTAATATGTTCTGAATAATCTCAAAAATGCTTCTTGAAAATTTTCATTAAAAATTCTAAAATGTGATTTTTTCGTCCGCCCTATCATGCATTAATTGTTCCACTTTGCTTCCTGATTCCAATTATAATTAACAAATTTAAAAATAGTATATTATATCACATGTAGTATTAGACATGTCTTTATGGGGATATCAATGTTTGCTAGAGGAGCGCATCGCGCTCGTCTACGCCTAGTTATTGCAAACTCACGCTCGGATAAAAAGACGTTTCTCTCCTTGGTACACACGATACTTTATGTAACAAAGGTATATGATTTACAAGTTTATCACTTCTGAAATTTGAGGTTTGACGCGGCCATAATCGTACACGGTCGACTGCGAATGCGCATGCGCACAGTACAATTATGAGCCCATAATACTCCTAGGAGTATTATGGACACATTATTGTACTGCGCGCATGCGCATTCACTCATGTTGTGTAAACAGCTACTTTCAGAACTAAAAAGGCGCTGATAAAACGCGTAAATCATGCCTGCGTTACATAAAAAAATAAAAATGCAAAAAATAAGATTTTACTTTGATGTTACGTGGGTCGTGTTCATGTATTAAGTAAACAAAAAAGCTAATAAAAAAGTAAAAATACGTACTACTAACTTTTTCTCGTAAGAATTAATCTAAGAATAATAAGCCTATTGCTTTGTTGATATCAAGGGCGGATCCAGTAAAATGTTTAGAGGGGGCGATTGTGAATTTTCTTCAATGAATGTGTGTTCAACTGTTTTGGCTGAAAATTCGTTTTTTTTGGTAGAAAATTAATCTTCTTGGTTGAACTAAACTATTTGGTTGAAAATCAGTCTGTTTTTTTTGAGGATTCAACTATTTCGTTAAAAATTCTTTTTGAGTTAAATTCAATTGATTTTTTTAATTGAAAAATCCTATTTTTGGGTTGAAAATGCAACTCCTTGGTTGAAAGTTGAACTACTTTCTTAAAAATTCATTTTTTTTGGTTGAAGATTCATAATTTTATTTAAAAATTCATCTCTTTGTTTGAAAATTGAACTTCTTTTTCGAAACTTCACTTTTTTGGGGTTAAAAATTAATTTTTTTAACTGAAAATTGATCTATTTGGTTGAAAATGAACATTGGTTGAAATTTCATATTTTTGGGTAGAACATTCAACTGTTTTGTACAGAAAATTTGCCTTCTTTTTTTAAAGATTCATAATTTTATTAAAAAATGCATCTCTTTGGTTGAAAATTCAACTACTTTTTTGAAAACTGCATATTGGGAGGGGGGGGGGGGATTAATTTTTTTTAACTGCAAATTTATCTATTTGATTGAAAATGAACATTTGTTGGAATTTCATACTTTTGGGTAGAAAATTAAAAAGTTTTTTTGATATAAAATTCGTCTTTTTATTTAGGATTCATAATTTTATTTAAAAATTCATCTCTTTGGTTGAAAATTAAACTGCTTTTTTGAAATTTCATTTTTTTAAGGGAAAAATTAATTTGTCCATTCTAGTGGGAGACGGCGAATCGAATCGTGTGATTGCCGAGTCCGCTGCGCTCGCGCGGCAAATTTCACACTCGTCTAGAATCGCCAACTTCTCCCACTCGATGCACAATATACTATTTTTTAACTGAAAATTTATCTGTTTGGTTGAAAATGAACATTTATTGAAATTTAATATTTTTGGGTAGAAAATTCAATTGTTTTGTATAGAAAATTTGTCGTTTTGTTTTTGGTTGAAGATTCATAATTTTATTAAAAAATTAATCTCATTTGTTGAAAGTTGAACTACTCACAGGGGTCACAGTCAGTCCCCTATTACCTTGTTTTCCCCTATTTTTCTCAAAATCTCCTATAGTATACCATTAAGCCATTTCCCTTTCAGGGTAGGCGTGACACTACCCGATTCGGGTAGTGTTTCTAGGTGGATAGTTTCTTGTAGTAAATAACTACAAGTGTGGGCTCACCACACCCACGACGGGCCAACTGCACGCAGTATTCTCGAATGGTCACCCATCCAAGTACTAACCGCGCCAACGCTGCTTAACTTCAGTGATCTGACGAGAACTGGTTTTTTCAGCGTGGTATGGCCGTTGGCTATAATCCTATAATCCCCATATTTGAGAATTTTGACCACTTTTTCCCTATCTTTTTTTAAGCTGCGATTAAGTTTTCAAGAATTATAAGAAACAGAAACGTATGATACTCAAAATTGCGCGCCGCAATGCTTGTGCAGCTATAAGCTATAAGCTATAAGCGATCTGCAATTGATATTATTTTTCTGGAGGACTTTTGTGCTGTGATGGTCCATTTTCACCTCTGTCCGTCATACCGGTGCAGGCATAAAAGTCCATAATAGTAAAAGAGATAGAGAGTACTTTTTTCCAATTTTCCGCTCACTATTTCTATTACTCTGATGGACTTTGTGCCTACACCGGTCGGATGGACAGACTTGCGCAAAAAAAAAACAGAAAAGAAAATCTAACATCATTGAATCAACAGTGTCACGAAAGAAAACAAAAGTATCTCACACTTAATTGACATATTTTCGATCCTTTAACTTTTAATTTAGAAAAAAATTATTATTTTATTCATTAGATTTAATGCTTTCACCATGATTCATTATAATAAATTTAAAATTTAAAGCTTTTTCGGGTTTCAATCGAGTGCAAAACTACGAATATTGCCGACGTTTCGTGAACATTGCAGTTCACTTCTTCAGTGCTGACCTGAAACTGAAGTTTCAGGTTATGTTGTTCTTATATATATTCTCTACGATGCCTGCGATTGGCCAGAGCGCCCCATGGTGGGGACTGGTGGAACTTGATTGGCCAATAAAGTCTTTTTTAAATAATCCGGGAGGACGGGAAGCCAAATCGGATTGGTATTATATCCATTGTCCCTATTGATGTTATTAGGGTGTTTTAAGATTTCGATTGCTTCTCTATGTTTTCTGGAAAAATATTGTACGGTTTTGCGATGACGGTTGTTTGGTCAAATAAAATGCTATATCCTGTTTCGATATGATGCTCAGCTAGTGCTGATTGCGTGAAATGTTTTAGCCTGACTTTACTCTCATGTTCCTTTACACGTTGGCTCACCGCCCTCCTTGTTTCTCCAATATAGACTTTGCCACAAGAACAAGGGATTTTATATACTCCCGGATCACTCAAAGGTGCCTTTTTATCTTTAGGCTTGTTTAGAAGTTGTCCTATTTTCGCAAGTGGTTTAAATATAGTTTGAATGTTGTGTTTGTTGAAAATTCTTCCTATTTGTTCTGTGATACCTTGATGTAGGGTAGGATGGTGGTCGTTTTTCTCTCTCTTTCTTTAGTAGGTTTTGTTGTCTTGTTTTTTTTAGTGTTTTTTCTTATTGCTTTATCAATTTGTTTGTTTTTTGTAATCGTTTTGTATTCGGATCTCAAGCTAAGCTACTAACATTTTCAGCTTTTTTACAATGGTGTAGGGAGAGTAACATCCTCCCAAAATTCTTACAGTTGAAAACCCATTTGGGAACATCTAAATTCAAATCAATTCTACATAAAACAAGTTTGCTTCTCTTGAAAGAAAGAATACAACATACCAAATTTGTCTTGCACACTACCTCCAAAAAACTATTAAAACTTCACCTTTTCCTATCAAACACTCTCAGATTTGACATTTGGTCTACATTGGACCGCATATCATTTGACACAGTAAAAAACAACTCTAACCATACTCTCAGGAATGAAACGATTTCAGCCTTATCTAAAGGACATAATTTTGCAGTAGCTTCCTCCAAAATCCCGAAAGAAGAAATTATCAGTAATTTGGAATCCACAATATATACCCTTTCACCCGAAAAAGTGAATGACATACGGCGTAGGACCGCCAACATCTTACGCCAAGCCCAGCTTCCCTCCTCAAACTTAACAAAACAAGAAAAAATAGCAATTAAAGAACACAACCAGAATAAAGACGTAATATACCCACAGACTTAATGAATAAAGAAGACTATAACAACAAAATCATGGACCTTCTAACTGACGATACATATAAAAAACTTAAAATAGACCCCACAAAAACAATAGTCAGTAAAGCTCTTCTAAAAGACTCAAAACTTGACAGCGAAACAATATCTAAATTAATACCTACTAACCCCATCTCTTCAAAACTTTACGGAATCCAAAAATCCACAAAAACAACATCCCACTCATACCGATCGTCAGGGCAATAAACCCACCAACTTACAACCTAGCGCGCTTTCTCGCCAAAAAACTGAATCCTTTCACAGGAAACTCTGTCACACACGTCCAAAACTCTTTTGACTTCATCAGAAAGATACAACAGATTCACAGTCAACCCCAAGACATCCTAGTAAGTTTCGACGTAGTATCTCTCTTTACGAAAGTACCAATCTCTGCTACAAACGATATTATTAAATCCTTTGCAAACTTCCCCTCCAATCTCACACCTTTGATAGAAAACTCTCTCACTAATACCTACTTCTCTTTCAATAACCAATTGTACGAACAAACCTCAGGAGCAGCAATGGGATCTCCAATCTCACTTGTAACAGCCAACATCTTTATGGAGAATCTAGAAACTAAAATCTTTAAAAAATCCAAGCTTAAACCGGAATTTTGGTGTAGTTACGCTGACAACACTTTTGTTATCTGGAGACATGGACTAGATGAACTACGTACACACGTTCTTCAATTTCATCAATCAATTACACCCTAATATCCAGTTCACCATGGAAATTGAAGAAAACGGAAAATTGCCTTTCTTGGACGTACTAGTTTACAAAAGATCTGATGATCAATCGGTCATCAATTCCCTTTTATACAGAGCTGTCTCCATAACAGATAAAGATAACTTACAAAAGGAACTACAAAATGTTAAAAAAATCCTAATACAAAACGATTACACAAACAAACAAATTAATAAAGTAATAAGAAAATACACTCAAAAAAACAAGTCAACAAAACATACTAAAGACAACCCTAAAGATAAAAAGGCACCTCTCAGTGATCCGGGAGTATATAAAATCCCTTGTTCTTGTGGCAAAATCTGTATTGGAGAAACCGGGAGGGCGCACAGTGAGGTGAAATTGGAAAACGAGGTTCAAAATGACATTTAGAACGTAATTATGCACCGATTTTAGATTTTTTTTTTTTGAAAAATTCAGAACTAAATTTTTCAGAAAATGGTGATAGTATATTTTTTATTTTTTTGTTTATTTAATTTCTATGTTAATGCAAACAGCGAAAAAATGTCGATTTTTTTAATTTCATTTTTTATCTTCTAGACAAAATTTTTCTTATACTTCTTGTCCCTTGGATTTAATGCACAGGGGTATAAGAAAGATAAAAAAATTATTAACTTGCGAAGTTAATTGTTATAAACAAATCGTATTAACAAATAATCGACATTAGGGGTTATTCGTCTTCAAAGTATATTGCTGCTGTGAAATTACTTGCCTTCATCGTTAAGATGATTGTGGCCATGGAAATTTGAAATTGAATGTTATTTGTTCATTTTATAAACAAATTATATAAACAAATGCACATTTTGGGCGTTTTTAAGCGAAAAGTAATCGTTTTTTCTTCTGACCTTGCTGAAATTATTCTCCCAATGATGTTTTCTGAATAAAATTTTGCAACCCATCAATATTTGTTTATTTTATAAACAAATTATATAAACAAATGCACATTTTGGCTGTTTTTGAGCGAAAAGAAATCGTTTTTTTTCGACCTTGCTGAAATTATATTGCCAATGATGTTTTTCTACAAAAATTTTGCCGCTCATCAATATTTGTTTATTTAATGAACAAATTATATAAGCAAATGCACATTTTGAGCGTTTCTAAGCGAAAAGAAATCGTCCTTTCTTCTGACCTTGCTGAAATTATATTGCCAATGTTTTCCGCAAAAAATTTTGCCACCCATCAATATTTGTTCATTTTATAAACAAATTATATAAACAAATGCGCATTTTAGTAGTTTTTAAGTGAAAAGGATTCGTTTTTTTCCTCTGACCTTGCTGAAATTATATTTTCAATTATGGTTTCTGGAAAAAAATTGATATGCATTAATATTTGCTTATTTTATAAACAAATTGTATAAAAAATGAACATCTTAGGCGTTTACCTAATTTTTTTTTAAATAAACAAATAGTGAGGCATGACAATATTTTATCTAGGCAATTCATTGTGAATATAGTTTAAACAATAATAAAAGAAAACCGATTTCTTTCTGCCTATAAATTTCTGCAATGTACATTTGTTTATATAATTTATTTATAAAATAAATGATTAGCGGTGTTTGGCAACATTTTTCGATAGAACATCATTGGCCATATAAATGCATCAAGATCAGAAGAAAAAACGATAACTTTCCGCTTAAAAACTCCTTATACGTGAATTTATTTATATGATTTGTTTGTAAAATAAGTAAATATTCATGCATGACGAAATGCTTTCAGAAAACATCATTGGCAATATAATTTCAGCAAAGGCAGAAGAAAAAACGAATTCTTTTCGCTTAAAAACGCCCAAAATGTGCATTTGTTTATATAATTTGTTTATAAAGTGTACAAATATTGTGAGTGGCAATACAATTTTCAGAAAACATTATTGGCAATATAATATTAGCAAGGTCAGAAGCAAAAACGGGTTTATTTTCGCTGAAAAACGCCCAAAATGTGCATTTGTTTATAAAATGAACAAATATTGATAAGTGGTGAAAATTTGTTCACAAAACATCATTGGCAATATAATGTCAGCAAGGTCAGAAGAAAAAAAACGACTTCTTTTTCCTTAAAAACGCTGAAAATGTACATTTGTTTATATAATTTGTTTATAAAGTAAAGAAATATTGTGAGTGGGAATGAAATTCTCAGAAAACATTATTGGCAATATAATGTTAGCAAGGTCAGAAGAAAAAACGGTTTATTTTCGCTTAAAATCGCTCAAAATGTGCATTTATTTATATAATTTGTTTATAAAATGAACAAATATTGATGGGTTGCAAAATTTTTTTTAGAAAACATAATTGGAAAAAATAATTTCAGTAAGTTCAGAAGAAAAAACGATTACTTTTCGCTTAAAAACGCCCAAAATGTGCATTTGTTTATATAATTTGTTTATAAAATAGACAAATAACATTCAATATCAAATTTTCATGGCCAGGTATCATCTTAACGATGAAGGCAAGCGATTTCAGAGCAGAAATATACTTTGAAGACGAATAAACCCCAATTTCGATTATTCGTTAATACAATTTGTTTATAACAATAAACTTTGCAAGTTAACGATTTTTTTATCTTTCTAATACCCCTATGCATTAAATCCAAGGGTCAAGAAATATAAGAAAAATTTTGCCTAGAAGATAAAAAATGAAATTAAAAAAATCAACGGCCATGCCACGCTGAAAAAACCAGTTCTCGTCAGATCACTGAAGTTAAGCAGCGTTGGGCGCGGTTAGTACTTGGATGGGTGACCATTCGAGAATACTGTGTGCTGTTGGCATATTATGGGTGTGGTGAGCCCAAACTTGTAGTTATTTATAACTACAAGAAAACTATCCACCTAGAAACACTACCCGAATCGGGTAGTGTCACGCCTACCCTGAAAGGGAAATGGCTTAATGGTAAACTTCTATATAACATTTTTTTCGCTGTTTGAATTAACATAAAAATTAAATTAAAATTAAAATTTTTTTGGGTAGAAAATGCAATTGTTTTGGATAGAAAACTCGTCTTTTTGTCTTGGAAATTCAACAGTTTGGTAGAAAATTCTACAATTTTGTAGAAAATTCAACTGTTTTGTAGAAGATTCTTTTTTTCAATTAAAAATTAAACTATTCCATTTTTGGCTAAGAATAAATTTTTTCAAATTAGAAATTCCACTACTGTGTTCAAAATTGATGTAGTTTTTTGGAAATTCATCTTTTATAGTAGAAAATTAATCTTCTTGGTTGAAAATTCATACATAACATATCAACTATTACATTTTTTGTTGTGCATTAATCTTTTTTGGTTGAAAATTCGCTATTACTTGGTTATGTGCAAATAGATCAACTGACTGCTAGACGTTCGTCGCGTATCCCCGTTTGATCCGGAGGGGTTCAATTGCTCATTTTCTGACTAATGAATAGATGTTTCCACTCAAACTTCCGAAATATATGAAAATTATTGAAGATTTCAAGTGGGTGAAGATTTTGCGAATTCGCTTAGGAATAAGTTTCTTCCATCATGAACTTAAAATGTTTGACATTTTAAATGTCAATAAATGTTGACACTAAGTACGAATATACAAAAAAATTGAGTGTGACACACGATTTTTGCAAAAATACTGAATAGCCAATCACTGTCAAAGACTGTCCGTTTAACTGACACCACATCAATCATAAAAGCTTTTATTCCCGCAAGTGTTTTCCACTTTTAAAACTCAAATTAAAAAAATTGAACCTAATATTGTTTAATTTCTTGTAAAAATAAACTCAGTTTAACGTCCTGTATAAGATTCAATCATTATTTTCCGTATTCATGACACGTGGAAATTCTCTATTTTTCAGTTTTGAGGTGCTTTGATTATAATATGTACATTATTTTTCATTTTGGAATATCGCATAAAAGATTTAAATGTAAAATTGTAATTTTTACGCTCAATTTGATGGCTTTTAAAGTAAAATGCCTAATTTTTTAATGAATAATTTTCAATAATTTATTAATTTTAAGTCTTTTCGAAATATAAGATTATGCAAATATTTTAACGTGGAATACATATAAAATAAAAAAATGAAAAAATAAAGAAGCAAATTATGCATCTTTTTTATTCTTTAAAATAGTACAAATTCGCAATACTTTGAAAAAGTACTTTATAAAAAGGGTCATAAGTGTAGATTTAATATAAAGCAAAATAAATTCTTTTACATAGCATTTCCTTCAAAGGATTGCTTCTTTTTGCCTTAAACGCAAACCTAGAGGTTTCATTTTATATAATTTATTCCCCTATTTTTCAGCAAAAATCAACCTATTTCCTCCTCTAATAAGAGAAATTTACGCTTGTGAAACCTTCTTTTACGGATGTATCTCTCTTTATTTTTTTTCAGGTATCTTCGAGGCTTTTTGCTGCAAATTCTAAGGAACAAAATATAGAACCAGAAAATAATAGACTACTCCGATGCAGAGAGTGTCACGTTACGGTTCATGCATCGTGTTATGGGGTTACTGTAATCTCCACAGATTTACAAAGTTGGGCTTGTGATAAATGCAAGGCTGGAAAAATGCAAGTGGTGAGTATGGAAGAGAAAAAATGATTTTTTACAGTAAATACACCGAGAATCACTTAAAATCCCTGAAAATGTGAGAAAATATTATTTGATCATTTCTTTTAAAAATTCATGCAGATGTGTTGTTTATGTCCGATGAATGGAGGAGCAGTAAAACGAACGAGTGATGGACTTTGGGCGCACATAATATGCGCACTCCTTTTACCAGGAATAACGTTTAAAGACGCTGTCAATAAAGATCCCATCAACGTTTTGACGATGAAACTAGGTTTGACTAAACAACAATGCGGTTGCTGTGGTCAAAAGAGCGGAGCCTGTCTTAGATGTAATCAATGCAGCGCACTCTTTCATCCTTCTTGTGGTTTAGTAAGGGGCGCTACCTTCGTTATTCCACCATATAATTCAGATGAACTAAAGGTATCTAAACAAAAGAAAGGTTCAGTTTTTTTCCTCTTGAGTTCGTAGCAAAATTTTTTTTCTCTCTTCTAAAAAAACATCCCCTTTTTCCGGGACATTTTCCTTGATTTACTCTGAAATTAAATTTCTGAACAACTATGAGCCTTGTTGTCTTTATAAAATATAATGGATATTACAACAGTAATGAATATTCGGTATTTCCATCACAGATAATTTGCCATGGCCATGATGAGGGAAAGGAGAAAATTCCTATGGTTGGTCTAGGAGAAACTGTTTGGGCTAAGCATCGTAACACCCGCTATTACAAGGCGAAGATTGGTTCCATCCAGGATACTCTTTTTTACATGGTCACGTTTAGAGATCGCAGTTTCAGCGAAGATCTTTATCCAGGCGATATCACTGTATGTATGATCTATTCAGTAGAGTACTGCAATCGGTAATGTATGTACCTGAAGTTTTGAACGTGAAAATTAACGAAATATTCCTTTACATCATATTTTGGCACCAAATTATTTTCCTTTAAAATAAACCAATATTTATGAATTATAAAAGTTCAAAATAAATGAATATAACATTTTTGTTCATTTGAATATTCTAAACTTCAAGAACGGCAATCCGTATACATAAGTTATGAAATCATGTTGCTACGACTTCAAAGTTAATTAAAACATTTTATTTTTAGTTTATCACTTTCCAACTTCAAATATGTTTAATTAAGCAGCGATTTCCGGCCGACAGCGGTGATCGCCGACTGATACTAAACGCACACACGCTTGGCAATTTTTAAAGTATGTCTCGAGAACACGTAAACCTGTGAAAACTTCTCACGTAATATATCCTGTTCACAGAGTCAGAAATATCTCTACTATGGATCATTCGACGTGGAATTTAATAAGTTTTCTAACCATTAAAAAAAATATTTAGTCTCATTTCCGGCCGAGTTACTGTGTTTCAAAGTCATCAATGATTATTAGTGCTACTCTTGTTTGCTGTTAAGATAATTTCAGACGTTAGTGTATTTAAATAACTGCTGTTATTAGCTACTTTTACTTTGGCAAGCGTAAAATTAATTTTTCTGGTAAAATACTTTAGTCGGGTATTTGCTACATCTAACAAAAATTAGGGGTTCCGCCCGTCCGTTATTGTGAATAAAATGCCGAATTTGCTTAAATGAATGCTGAAAATTCAGGCTGTCTAGCTAGCGATCTGGGGATTTGTCGGGAATTTTATTCACCTTGAAAAATACGGAAGAATGCTGGGTATTCGTGAGCAGATCCGGGAAATCTGTGGTCAAAAATTTAAATTAGAAATTTTTATTTTCTGCGTAAAATCACTAATGCCAGTATAAATGTAAAACTCGGAGAAATGTCTTGTGTCGGTTTTTCTGCCTTATTTCTGTTTTTTTGTCGATAGTTTCTTATTTATAAACACGACATTTGGAAAAAATAATGATTTATTTTTTATAGTAAATTTCCGATCCTATTATGGTCCTGAATTTTTACATGAGTCCGATGCGGTGAAAGAAAAAAGTTTCCCGTCATTTTCCGGTTCATTGAAACTTAATAATATATTGTGCCCCAAGACAGGAAAGTAGTCTTTTTACGGTCGAGCGTGAGTTTTTGTAAACACGCGATACCGTAAAAAGACTACGCTGCCTCGGCGCACGATGTCTTATCTAACAAGAGTATGGTTTTCCAGTTTTCGCATGAAATTACGTCTCAGGTGTGAGGTTAATTAAAAGGGACACGCACCGCGCAGAGCATTACGGCATGCGGCCGATAAAGTACACCACCACCGACAAAGACCCACTTTGCTGCTCCAAACCACGCTGAGAAAACAAGGAAACTATACTCGCCTTACATAAACATTGTTTACTTCAAACGCTCAATAATTTACACGTACAAAATGTAAGCTCCTGAGCATTGTAAACAATTTTAAATTGAATGCCGTTCAACTACAAAACTTGAAATTTGAAGCTTTTATAAAGTAAACAATTGAAAGATTTCTGGTTAGAAAATATAAATCCACGTTATCAGTTTCAATGATATAAGTTGAAGAATGAATCAATAAGTACACACACACACACACACACACATATATATATATATATAAAATTATAATTATAATAATTCTAAATGTACAAAATATTATAATTTTGAAGCAATTTTAAGTTTGAAACATTAAATATTGAAGGATTTTAAATTTTGTTTGAAACTAAACACTTTTTAAAGTAGAAGTTAAATTATTTTTACATCAAGTCATTTGAAATCAATAATTGTTCAATTGAGCGTCCGGATTCCATAACGTCCTTAGCGCTCGGGTTCGCTCTCCCAGTACCCCGTGAGTTGCCGAAACGCGAAAAAATTTCCCAAAATGTCCGACTTGGGAAATTCACTGGACAAAAAATATGACAATGTGCGGCTCGACGAGCCGCACAACTTTCATTGAGAAATTTTTAAAATAAAATTGATAGTTTTTTTACTAAACATTAAAAACCGGAATTTTTCATTATACGGAAATCCATGACTTTTTAAACTAAACCCGTGAAAATTCGGCTTCTGCTCGAGGAAATGATCTAAGTTTTTTTTTTGCCAAATAGGATTGAACAAATAGAATTATTGCAAACCTTTACCGTCAGGAATCGTTTCCTCAGACTTTGCTGGAAAAAAGTTTGCAGGGAAGATTCACGTTCGGGAAACTTCCAGTGGCAAAGTTGTTCCTTGATTTTTAAGGAAAAATTTGACAAAATTTGAGATAAATCATCTCTTTGTTTAAAAGATGCGAGCGATTTTTTATTGCCGCGCGCGCACCCGACTCGAGTCGACCGGCGCGCTCCTACCGACGACAGTGGCTTAGAATAGGAATTTACTGTTTATAATCGCCCACAGGTCGTATATCTTAACCGATTTTGAAGTTCTTTATTTAGAAATGCTCAGCATTAAATTTTTAAGACAATTTTGGTTTGCGATTTTTTAATTTTGGTAACAGAGCAATAGTATATAAACAAATAAAGTGACAAAATTGGCCATTTCGGTTTTGTGAATTTTTATCTCAAGAAAAAATACAGAAAGAGAATCACTATCAACTGGAATCATTGAAACTCAACATTTATCTTCACAATTAGCCATAAAATATGAGTGAAATATTACTTTTCAAATATCACCCCCATAAGTCTGTTTTATTGACTATGTGCAGGTAGGCGGAGCCAAGCAAGTAACTGCAGGCAGTGCTCGCAGTGACGAAATTCAAGAACTTCTCCGGTGCGCCGAGATGCGTCTTTAACGTTGCTTAATATACGCGAGTGCCACGATTTGTCAAAAAGTCATAATTATTACTGAAAAAAAGTAATAATTATTACTGAAAATGGTCCCCAAAAAAAGTGGGTCTCTGTGTTGCGTGGTCGGGTGTGTTATCAATCGTTTGAACTCGTCGGAAACTCATTTTTATAGCTTCTTTTTTTATAGAAAATTAAACTCCGTTATAGAAAATTAATTTTTCTAATTCAAAATTCAACTATTTAAAAATTAACTTTTTTTCTCGAAAATTCATATTTTTGGGTTGAAAATGCAACTGTTTAGTAGAGTTTAAAAATTCATCTCTTTCGGTAGAAATTTCATTTTTCTGTTGTTGAGAATTTAAGTTATCGCTTGAAAATTCGTCTTTCTTCGATGAAGTTAATAGTTTCTAATGTAAGGTTATAAACTTTTTCCTTTAAATACCCAGTGGGCACACACGTTAAAGAACGTTATTATAAAGGCTCAAGAACGTCCTATGTCAGTCCAAATAACGTTCCTTAAACATACAATATCTTCCAGGGACGTTTTAAGGACTTATTTGGAACATGACACGTTTTCAGAACATTATTTGGTCTGACATAGGACAGTTTTTGAAACGTTCAAATAACGTCTTTTGATTTGTACGTCCAAGAAACGTTTTTAGGACGTTCCAAATACGTTTTTAAATTTCGTGCCCACTGGGTATCAACAAATACATTTTTTTGTTGAAAATATATATTTTTTGATAGAAAATTAAACTCCGTTGTAGAAAATTAATTTTTTTAATTCAAAATTCAACTATTTAAAAATTACCTTTTTTCGAAAATTCATATTTTTGGGTTGAAAATGCAACTGTTTAGTAGAAAATTCGTCTTTTTGGATTGAAAATTCGACTATTTTGTTAACAGTTTATCTTTTTGGTTTAAAAATTCATCTGTTTCGGTAGAGATTTCATTTTTCTATGTTGTTGAGAATTTAACTACTCGCTTGAAAATTCGTCTTTCTTCGATGAAGTTGATAGTTTTTGATGTAAGGTTATAAACTTTTTTCCTTTAAATATCAACTAATAAATTTTTCTGTTGAAAATTCATCTTTTTTGATAGAAAATTAATCTATTTTCACACTTTTTCACATCTGATTGCACAGTGACACAGCCGATTGACGCACTGAAAAATTGCCGTTAGTCACCACCGTGGCGCCACCCGTACACCTGCACATGCTCAATAGGGTCTTAAAAAACCCCATAAGTGAAAAAATGGGTTCTGCGAGTTTTTGGCGCTAATTATGATTTTTTTAGGTTTTTAAAATGCAAATTGTTTCTAATGCATAAATGATTACTTTATAATGATAATTAGATGCTTACATAGATTGTTTAAACAATTTATTGTTGTTTTCAGCAATTTTCTCTTAGAAGAGAGTTAGAAGTGAGGTAATAATTAATGCAAGTTAACAAACATGCTTATTTAAACAATTGCTTATTGTTTATAACTATCTTTTCTTAGAGTAATGCTAAAAAGATGCTTTTTTCTGAAATCTTTAATTTTGCTTTGACTTTTTAGTTATGATCAAATACTAAGAGAACCTAAAAAAGAATAATTTTTTAAGTAGTATTGTATTTTTTAAGTGAATTATTTTTGCTCTTTTCCCAATGTTTAAACAAAATTAATTTAAACAAAAAAGCTATCTTACACAAGAGACAAAAACAAAGAATGGAATATAAATTTAAAAATTTGAAACTTTTTCCTACTTCTCTTTCAATAACCAATTCTACGAACAAACCTCAGGAGCAGCAATGGGATCTCCAATCTCACCTGTAACAGCCAACATCTTTATGGAAAATCTAGAAACTTCTTCGATTTCATCAATCAAATACACCCTATTATCCAGTTCACCATGGAAATTGAACAAAACGGAAAATTACCTTTCTTGGACGTACTAGTTTACAAAAGGTCTGATAACACATTAGGACATGAAGTTTGCAGAAAACCCACCCATGCAAACAGATACCTACATGCCTCCTCCCACCACCACCCGTTTCAAAAGCAATCGGTCATCAACTCCCTTGTATACAGAGCTGTCTCCATAACAGATAAAGATAACTTACAAAAGGAACTACAGAATGTTAAACAAATCCTAATACAAAACGATTACACAAACAAATTAATAAAGCAATAAGAAAATACACTCAAAAAAACAAGTCAACACAACCTACTAAAGAAAGAGAGAGAAAAACGACCACCATCCTACCCTACGTTCAAGGTATCACAGAACAAATAGGAAGAATTCTCAACAAACACAACATACAAACCATATTTAAACCACCTGTGAAAATAGGACAACTTCTAAACAACCCTAAAGATCAAAAGGCACCTTTCAGTGATCCGAGAATATATAAAATCCCTTGTTCTTGTGACAAAGTCTATATTGGAGAAACCGGGAGGGCGGTAAGCCAACGTGTAAAGGAACATGAGAATAAAGTCAGGCTAAAACATTTCACGCAATCAGCACTAACTGAGCATCATATCGAAACAGGACATAGCATTTTATTTGACAAAATAACCGTCATCGCAAATACATACAATGTTTTTCCAAGAAAACATAGAGAAGCAATCGAAATCTTAAAACACCCTAATAACATCAATAGGGAACTGCAATGTCATCGTGAAAGCATTAAATCTATTATTAAAGAATGGAATAATGAGGAGTAGGAGGTGGGAGGACTGTAAATTACTTGTAAAAGTTTTCTTTTGAATTACAACTAGCAGTTTATTGCAAAGCGTACAGAAAAATTTGTTATTGCACATATTTTAATATCAGCCCCCCCCCCTTCTGGCCTGGGGATTCCCTGGGATCCATGTAAAAAATGTGATCCATATTTCAAATATCTGTTTTACTTCAGAAAAATATATATTCACTTATCTAAGAGAAGATAGTTATAAACAATAATAAATTGATTGAAGAACTATTTTTGTTCAACGTACGTTAATTATTACTATACAAGTGAAAAGTGGACAACAAGTTAAAAATTTAACAAACAGACCGCAATTACCTAGGATCAGTATAGGAGAAGATAGTTATAAACAATAATAATTTGTTTAAGCACTTAGGTTTGTTAGATTTGATGAATTATTACGTCACTCTAAGTCAAAAGTGGACAAAGAGTTGAAAATTTAAGAAAAAGCCGCGACTTTCTCAGTCTATTCTAAGAGAAAATTGCTAAAAACCATAATAAATTGTTTATAAAATTGATGTAAGCATCTGATTATCAGTATAAAGTAGTATTTTATGTATTAGAAACAATTTGCATTTAAAAAACCTAAAAAAAAAAGCATAATTAGCGCCAAAAACTCGCAAATAGTGCCGCAAATATGAAGGCCGAGGCCTCATATCACGCACGCCAGAGCATCCAATGTTTCTGGCCGTGTCTCGTATATTAATTTTCTTCATCCCCAGCCGAAAGCACGTTTAATAATTAATGTTAATTAATAAAATGCGTTGTCGGCTGCTAGCTCGGATGCTTTTGAGGTTGAACACACCGATGGTCTCTTTTTTCCATTCACCTGTCAATATAAATATTGTTCAGAGGCTAAGTACACAATAACACAATACTGAGCGTTGATACGTCAGGTTGCTACGTCAGCGAGTCACAAAAATCTCGCAGTCAATCAGAGATCGTGTTAACTCTAGCAGGCCGCAAAAGCCACTGTTCCTGGACAGAAATGCGGCCGGGAAGACGTTAGGTGAGGTTATCCCCGCAAATCGGGCTGGATATACGGCTATTGTAGTTAAGTCGGGGAAAAAACCCATTCCTTCACTTACGGAGTTTTTTTATGACTCTATGAAGCAGACTTTGGGGGGTGATATTTGAAAAGTAATATTTCAATCGTATTCTATGGCTAATTGTGAAGATAAATTTTAAGTTTCAATAATTCCAGCTGATAGTGACTCTCTTTCTGTAAATCAGAATTTTTTTCTTCAAATTTTACTTTTTATTCATGTTAGCATTTATTTGAGTAATTTCTATACTATTTTTACCAACGCATATAAGGTTAAAGTTAAAGTCCTTTTTTAACTTTTTCAACTTGTTCTCGTGTGAACCCGGTTGTTCATCATCAGTCACGGAATAAGTCAAGTGCCTGATGAGTCAACGATTTTACGAATTAAATTAATACTATGTTTGGAATCTATTGTGTATGGCACGAAATCAAGAGCGTGGCGTTTTTTGAAGCTAATCTTTTACCACTGGTGTCCTTACACTGCGGCCGAGTGTGTTAATGGTGACATCAGTCGCCTCTGGATGTTTTCTTAGAGCTACCATCTGCCTCTTTCGGGTTTTTTTCTCTTTTGGTTTTTTGTCGCCTACTTCCTGATGGGCTAGGAAGTTCTTACATTGCGACAAGTGTTTGATAAAACCGCCTTTTGAGCTGCTGCCAGTACCCTACTGACTCCTAGATATTCAAGATTTTCAGTGCATCTTGCCGAAATTACAATAGGATGAATAGATCATGCTTCACATTCCTCAATATTGTTTTTACTTCATGCCTTAGCTCGATATACAAATGGATCTTATTTTTATAGGTTGCATGCAAATTCCGGTTAAGTGAACAAGCAATGTCGATGATGTAGACTCTTCCACCTTTTTTTCTCTTGCATCCCAATATAAGATGTAATCTTCGTTTTATAAAACGGGTACTGGAATGTATCTCTTAAGAGTCCTAGGTTTAGGGCAAGTTGTTGATGTATAATGCCCGCCACATCATTATGTTTGTTTGTATATGCTCGATGGATTCGTTGGTATCTCCACATAATCGGTACCGGTCAACCACTTCTTGATGTAACACGTGTTCGCGTTAATTTTTGGTAGCTTATTATATGAGAAGTTGTAGGCTCCGGAAGCTACGATCATAGTTCTTTAATGTAACCAATCCCGACGCAACCGGAACGTGTACGTCATCCACTCCTGCTTCTTCTGTCCTAGAAGTTAAGAAAGAGTGGGAAATTTACACGATATTACATCGTACAATACTGTTCCTTCGAATCCGGTTTCTAGCCGCAGATGACCTTACGCGACAGACGGGACAGTTGGAGATGAAGGTTTCACCTCTGGATATTTTTTAGAACTACCAATGTTTTTAGAATGTTATACGGAACAGTGTTGATGGACCAGATGTAGTGATCCCAGAATAACAGCATTTTGCATCTGGTTCGCGATGGACTGAGCCTGACGCTGGCAAGCGGGAATCTTGTTGAGTTGGCTAAGAAATGAAGCTTTCATAAGGCAGCCGATTATGAGAACCACAAGATGGACTTTGTAGCTTTAGTACAGCCTGCTAAGCTCGAAAAGAAGTGCTTGATATTTAGCCCTTTTTTCTTCCTCCTTTGCCATGATATTACCATCGGTTGGTGCCGAGAATTTAATCACGTAAATGTTCTTCGTCTTCATATCTTGGAGGACAATATCAGGCTTTGTAGCATTGATACGTTGAGTGGTACAGAATGAGAAATTCCAGTAGATCTTACACTGTGTTACACTGTGTTTCTTCATAGTACGTGTAAGCATTCATTGGTTTTGTCATTACAAGTGTTTTTGTGACGACGTTCACTTCATTCTCTGCTTTATTCTTCCGTTGAAAAACTGGTCGCGGGTAGTGTTATTTTTCTTCGATAATCGAACCTTTTCAGATTATCCAATTTGTTTTCACAATATCAATCAAGGATTTGGTATATATAATGACATTTTGGATTTTCCAGAACTGACCGAGAGAGAATTAAAAATATTTTTTACTGGATCATATCAGCTATCGCAGGCGGTATCATACCTGGCCGAAATGATTGACAAAGATGGACAGATAAACATGCAATACGTGAAACATCAAACGAATGTGTTAACAGTGCAAGTTCAATCACGGCACATTTCTAAAAAACTATATAAATGTTTCATTAAATATAAGTCCAATAGTGTTGGCATGCCTGGCTTATTGGAATATGTGTGTGATTGCGCTAACGGAAGTAGGACTGTTGGCTGCTGTTCACACATTGCTGCAATTAAATACTATCTGTCTCATGAAAGGTACTTTTCCTAAATTCTAAAGCTAGCTGAAATTCTCTGCGAAATGTTCACTCAGAATAATATTATTCCTGTAATTGAAGACGACAGCGACGAAGATTAAGAGTGGTCTTATCAATATAGAGTAACCTGATTCGTGAGAGGCAAGGGGACTCACGATAAACAAGCACCCCATAATAAGAGGTCATAAATCGTACTGTAAAGTCTAAGTGGTGGACTTTGGAAACTACAATTCTCTTTTAGGATGACTACACGCGTCGTCATTAAAAAATGCTTCGATTTTTAAATACAACTTTGTTCGACTTATTAGTCAGAGTCAAAGATTTTCCAAATCTTTTTACTAGACTTCTTTAAGATTGACACTGGTTGGAACGGTAGGGGTATAGTGTCGTCAGTGACCGTGGCCGGATTTAGTCATAACCTGCGACATATGCGATACGCCCGAGATTTCCGAGATTTTCAATTTTTTAAAGTACGTTCTACGCATCCGATTGCTATGAAACTTGGAGATGTTTTAAAAGAGGATTTAAACATTATTTATAGAGAAAATGGTGGGTGTGCCTCAAATACATCCCATAAAAAAAAATTCAAAAAAATTTTGAAAATTTTTGTTGACCCGTATTTTTTGAAAAAAAAAAAAATTTCGAAATTTGTTTACAACATTCTGTTATTGAGTTCCATAACATATTTTTTGCTTATCAAAATAACCTCTTATTATGGGGTGCTTGTTTATCGTGAGTCCCCTTGCCTCTCACGAATCAGGTTACTCTATATTGATAAGACCACTCTTAATCATCGTCGCTGTCGTCTTCAATTACAGGAATAATATTATTCTAAGTGAACATTTCGCAGAGAATTTCAGCTGGCTTTAGAATTTGGAAAAGTACCTTGCATGAGACAGAGAGTATATAATTGCAGCAATGTGTGAACAGCAGCCAACAGTCCTACTTCCGTTAGCGCAATCACACACATATTCCAATAAGCCTGACATGCCAACACTATTGGGCTTATATTTAATGAAACATTTATATAGTTTTTTAGAAATGTGCCGTGATTGAACTTGTACTCTTAACACATTCGTTTGATGTTTCAGGTATTGCATGTTTATCTGTCCATCTTTGTCAATCATTTCGGCCAAGTATGATACCGCCTGCGATAGCTGATATGATCCAGTAAAAAATATTTTTAATTCTCTCTCGGTCAGTTCTGGAAAATCCAAAATGTCATTATATATACCAAATCCCTGATTGATATTGTGAAAACAAATTGGATAATCAGAAAAGGTTCGATTATCGAAGAAAAATAACACTACCCGCGACCAGTTTTTCAACGGAAGAATAAAGCAGAGAATGAAGTGAACGTCGTCACCAAAACACTTGTAATGACAAAACAAATGAATGCTCACATGTTCTACAGGGATTGCTATCATGTACGAGTACCCTATGTTACGCCCGGGATACTGCTACCTATACGCTTGAGATTTTCAATTTTTTAAAGTACGTTCTACCCATCCGATTGCTATGAAACATGGAGATGTTTTAAAAGAGGATTTAAACATTATATATAGAGAAAATGGTGGGTGTGCCTCAAATACATCCCATAAAAAAAATTCAACAAAATTTTGAAAATTTTTTTTGTACGGAATTTTTTGAAAAAAAAATTTCAAAATTTGTTTACAACATTTTCTCATTGAGTCCCATAACATATTTTTTGCCCATCGAAATCGGTCCAGCCGTTCTTGAGAAAGACTAATTTTTTATTTTTCTTCTAACCCCCATAACTCCCATAAAAATTATTTCTCAAATATAATCTTTTGGGAAATTTAGTCTTACATCAGTGCCAAGTTACTGTAAAAATCTCAACCAGGTCCGAGCGGGGGCAGCACATACATGCTTATCCTGCTATGCCCTTTGAGTCAATTTTGAGCATTTTTGTGTCAAAAGGCCTACATTTTCATGTATTTGCATAGCAACGTCCTCATGAGTGTTTTCCTCAGTGTTCTTACTATTTTGTCTCGCATTAGACACATAAAACACATCTCCATGCAAAAGATGAGATCGGTAGACAAAGTTATACCACCGTCGCCTCACGGCCGTTTTCAACTCTCATGACACATTTTATGCACGGGATAGTACAGGGGATGCATCGGGCTGAGCGCTATAGACCCATTTGTAGAGGGTATGGTGGGAATTGCCAAACTAACAAAAACATTCAAATAAAGGAGGGTAGGGTGAAGTTGTGCCGTTGAATCGATTCTCCAAAGCATAATTTGTCCAACGCGCGGTTATCTTCAGCAAACGTTGTAAAAAAAGTAATGAAAGTCGGTAAGAAGAGCTGGTTTAAATGGCTTGGATCAACAGATGGAGTAGCAGGGAAATGAAATGCAGTGAAAATACAGAAAACACAATTCTGTACAACTATAAAAGTGTTAATAATTAGAATGAACAATTTTAATAGTTTTTCTTGGACGCAATATAAGAAGACTAATTAAGATGAGGTGACAAATAGAATATTTACATGCTGACCCTGGCGGACCGAACGAATGGAGCGGATACGCTACAGCGTATCCTTATAGTATCCACATCGTATCCTCTCCGTATCATGCAAGAAAAACTCATTAAAAAAGAAAGATGAACATTTCACTTGTTGAAATTCGGATTCTACGTGAAATTTTGCGTTAAAAGGTCACGGAGTAATCGCAATAGTTTTTCTTGCAACATTAAAAACTTTAAAAAAAATATAATACTTATCGATAACGTGGGCTGAAGGCGACTTCAAACGCATCGTCGACGGATAACGCCTATTAACTGCTACTGAACGACGATGCGTTTGAAGTCGCCTTCAGCGCACGTCATCGATAAGTATTATATTTTTTTTAAAGTTTTTAATGTTGCAAGAAAAACTATTGCGATTACTCTGTGACCTTTTAACTCAAAATTTCACGTAGAATCCGAATTTCAACAAGTGAAATGTTAATCTTTCTTTTTTAATGAGTTTTTCTTGCATGATACGGAGAGCATACGATGTTGATACTATAAGGATACGCTGTAGCGTATCCGCTCCGTTCGTTCGGTCCGCCAGGGAAGGCTCAAGTTGAAAAAAAGCACAGAAATAATGTATTTTAAAGTCATGTTTTTTTCGGTGGAAGTAAATATTTTCTAGCGCAAAAAGGCTAAGCGAGAAATAACATAGGCTAATAATGCTATATTTGAGGTTATGTCCTCCCTTTTCGATGAGAAATGAATGCAAATAATGCATTTTTGGGTTAGGGATCGTTCATAAACTACGTTACGCGTTTTTCTTTTGTTTATATAACGCGTAACGTAGTTTATGAACCATCCCTTATCTCTTATAGGTCTTCCGTTTTCTCTCCACGAAATAATACTTTTTTATATCGAAAAAGATTGAATTGCCAATAAAATTCACAATTAATGCATTTGTAAGTTATTTCTTTCTTTATCGGTTTAAATGAAGATATATTGCATTATTAGCCTATTTTATTTCTCGCTTGACCTTTTTCCACTATAAATATTTACTTCCTTCCCACAAAAACGGAAAGATATAACCTTAAGATACATTATTTGTGAACTGTATTTTTTAACTTAGCCTTTTCCTCACCAAAATATATTCATTTAAACCGACAAAGAAAGAAATAACCTACAAATGCATTAATTGTAAATTTTTTAATTGCAATTCAATCTTTTTCGATATAAAAAAGTATTATTTAGTCTAGAAAAAACGGAAGACCTACAATACATAACCTAAAGATGTATTATTTTTCAATTTTATTCCTATCTTAGCCTTTTTCCATTGAAAAATATTCACATCACAACGAAAATATGCGACGTAACCTAAAAATACATTATTAGTGAAATTTATTGGCTTTTCAATCTTTTTCTATCAAGAAATAATAATTTATGATTTAAGAATCTAAGATTACATAATTTGTACATTTTATTAGTCATTATATATTGTTTTTATCAAATAATTGCATATTTTATTTGTCACTTAGTCTTTTCTTGCAAAAAATACTCATGTTTGCCCATAAAATCGGACTCCAACATAAAATGGCACATCAGCATGTGAATATTCTATTTGTCACCTCATCTTAATTAGTCTTCTTATATTGCGTTCAAGAAAAACTATTAAAATTGTTCATTCTAATTATTAACAATTTTATAGTTGTACAGAATTGTGTTTTCTGTATTTTTACTGCATTTCATTTCCCTGCTACTCCATCTGTTGATCCAAGCCATTTAAACCAGCTCTTCTTACCGAATTTCATTACTTTTTTCACAACGTTTGATTTTCTCTTATATCATAATATGCGCCCGATGAATAACAGTCTGAAGATAACCGCGCGTTGGACAAATTATGCTTTCGAGAATCGATGCAACGGCACAACTTCACCCTACCATAAAGGAGAAATTTACTTAATTACTGGATAACATTATCGAATAAAGTTTACCTAGTTAATGACACGTAATAACTAAAAACGCCACTTAAAAGATAGAATGCTGGTAATTCGATAATTAAATAAGAACTATTAAATATGTACACTGCCGTCGGAAATTGTTGGTATGACCAGTGCGAGTACTATTAGAAATCACTGCTGAGTTTGAAACGTGATTGATCGTTCAAGAAAGGAGCGAGAAACTTTTTTTTTAACTGTTGGAAATCCTATTAAATTCCGCGTCGAATGACCTCTAATAGAGATATTTTTGAACTTTCGAAGAGAATAGACCACGTAATAAGTTGAAAAAATGCAAGAATTTCTAGAATTTTATACCTCGACTTCAACGTGTGGCATAACCTAGGAAAGCTTGTAGAAAAAATCTGAAATTCATACCACACAGTCTTTGAAGTCTTATCTTTAATTAAAGCCGATAAAACTTGAAAAATCTTCACGGGTTCTTGAGATACGACTAAAAATGTCTCAAATGTCAAGTTTCAGTTGGCTGTTAGCACTGTCGGCCGTGAGAGCAGTTATCGCCGAGAATTTCTCAGGTTTTGTTCCTTAACGTCAACGCGTGCTGTGACTTAGGAAAGTTATAAAAAAAAACGAAAATTGACCAAAAGTAATCTTTGTAATCTTATCTTTAATTTAAGCCAATAAAAGTTCAAAAATATTCACGGGTTCCCAAGGTATGACAACACATGTCCAAGCGTGTTTGCGCCGAGTTTCAGTCGGCGATCGCCCCTGTCGGCCAGGCTCGCTACTTACGCGAATGAAACTCTATGCAGACACGCTTGGATATTTTTAGTCGTATCTCGAGAATCTGTCAAGATTTTAAAAAAGTTTTATTGGCTAAAATTAAATCTAAGGCCTCAAAGAGTGTGTGGTATAAATTTCAGATTTTTTCTACAACTTTCCTAGATTATGCCACAAATTGAAGTCGAGGTACAAAGTTCGAGAATTTCTTACATTTTTTTAAAAAACTTCTCACGTGGTATGTTCTCTTCAAAAGGAAAAAAATATCTCTATTAGAGGTCACTCGACGCGGAATTTAATAATCTTTCCAACTGTTTTTTAAAAAAATTTATGGATCTTTTTTTGAACAATTAATCACGTTTCAATGTCAGCAGTGATTTTCAATAGTACTCACGCTGGTCGTACTGACAATTTCCGACGGCAGTGTAGTTGAAATTTAACAAAATATAAGAAGGCTTTGTTCTGGTTTCCTTTATTTTAACAAGGAAAAGATTGGTAATGCTCTAATTCAAAAGCTTACAAAATCCCTGAATTACTAAATATTTGAACCTGGGTTTCATCATAGGCACGGACTAAGTCAAGTAATTGATGAGATGAGGATGTTATATGTTAAATCAATACGATGTCGGAAATATTCTGCGATGATGTTGTAGGTACAAAATTAGGAGCATAGTATAGTTTGGAGTTCGTATTTTACCGCTGTTATCCATACACAGCAGCCGCGAGCGTTGGAGGTGACAACAGTCGCCTCTGGATGCTTTCTTAGAACTACCATCTGCCACTCCACAGGTTTTTAGTCACTTGCTCCCTGATGGTCTAGAAAATTGGAATGTATCTATAGAAAGGCATCCATTCTATTAAGAGTCCTAGGTGTAGGGCAAGTTGTTGATGTATAATGGCCGCCACATCGTTATGTCTGTGCGTATATTCTCTTTGAGCCATTACACGAAAACCGTCAATGATGTGCTCGATGGATTCGTTGGTATCTCCACATAATCGGCACCGGTCAACCACGTCTTGATGTAACACGTGTTTGCGATAATTTCTGGTGCTGACAACCTTGTCCTGAATTTCAATGATGAATCCTTCCGTTTCTAGATAAAGGACGCCCTTTCTCATCCAAATATTGGATGCCTCACTATTCACTTCATATTGATCTAACGTTTTGGGGTGTTCGCCGTGAATGGCTTTCTGTCTCCGTTGCGTTTATAATTCCTCTATGGTTTCTGCTCTGATATGCAAGGCCTCCTCTGAGGACAAATTCAAGGGCGTGTAGTCAAGATCCGCATTACAGATGGTGTTGTAAGGCATAACATCTCGCTTGCTGTTAAAATAGTCTCGCAACTGTATAACTTGTGACTCACACAGTTTCCTGACATCTACAATGCCCCTACCCCCTCTATGTCGTGGTAGAACTACCCTTTCAATCGCCGAATTACTGTGGTGCATTCGGTGTTTCGTCATTTCTACTCGGATGATTCTGTTTAATCGTTCGAGGTCGGTGTTCGACCAGTTGATGAGCCCAAAGGAGTACGTGAGGATAGGGATGGCATAAGTGTTGACTGCCCTGATCTTGTTTGCCGAGTTAAGAGAACTCTTCAGAACCAATCTGAGTCTTGTAGTGAAAGCAGTCGTTAGGCTTTTTTTACTATCTAAAACCATCTAATCTTAACTATCGCTCTGTAGCTCTGCGGTCCCTAATTCTCCTCTGGTTAAATGCACTGTTCTGCATTTATCTAGTCCGAAGTCCATGTGGACATCATTGGTAAAACTGCTTTGTGACATCGATCACTTGCTACCGTTTCTAGTTCAAACTAGCGTATAGCTTCAGGTCATCCATGTATAGAAGATGGGTCACTTGATGACCGTCCTCGTTATCATGTACTCGGAACCCATGAGACATGCTGTTTAGTGTTTTACTCAGTGGGTCCAATGCAAACAGAACCATAATGCACTGAAGGAGTCTCCTTGGAATATACCCGTCGTAATGCGTATTGATCTAGTTATCCTTGGTTGTCCATGATCAAAATATTTGATTTTTGTACCCCAAAGCATCATCGCAGGACTTAGAAAGTCAATGATGCGTGGACAAATTTTGTATACTTTTAAGACTTCAAGCAAATAGTCATGTGGTACGGAAGGAAACGCTTGCTTGTAGTAAATGTATGCCATGTGCAAGTTTCTTTGATGTTTACGAGCTTGCGTCATGGCAACAGCGTCTATCGTGACTACATATTTACTGCCTCGCGAGTTTTTACAACATCCTTTTTGTTCTTCTGTAAGGATGTCATTCTCGTCACAGTGAGAATATACCATATCTGCTATGATAGCTGTAAGACATTTATAGGCTATCGGTCGAAATTCAGATGGATTTTGAGCGTCTGGTTTTTTAGGCCACATATACGTAGTACCCTGAAGCATAAAGCCCGGCATCAGATCTGGGTGTTCGATGATCTTCTGAAAACACCTTGCCAACGCAGGATGCACAGGCACTTGTACCAGAAGTTGTGCACCATATCCGGACCTGGAGCTTTCCAGTTACTTGTTTTTTTTTTCAACACCGCTGAAACATCTAAAGCTGTGATGTTAGTCAGCTCCATTCATGCACTACTTTTCTCGTACCCACGCAGTCTAGCAGTAAGAATATCAAGTCTCTGCCGTTGGGACTCTATAATCTCATCCAATACTGCTGGTGTCAATGTCTCGATGTACTGAGGGTGGATGGTTTTATTAACATGGTGTGTCAGCTTTGTGGTTCGATTTCCTTTCTTATATTGAGTCAGTCGACCCAGTTTGCACCTTACTTTGCTGACATTCATATCCAACCTGATCTTCCATGGTGGATCTCGCTCCCTTCCTGGGGCAAAGACTGCATTTTTAGGCCTAGTTCTGCGGCCCAACGTTCTAAGGTTGCCACAGCTGCACAGTATACAAGAGTTTGCACCTTCTAAGGCAGTTTGTGTTGCGTTCAAATGCATAGGTAAAACCTTGCTGTTCAGGTGTTCTATTAGTGCACGCAGATCATTTTTGATGTTCATCTTGGGCAGAGAATCCCTTTGTGTTGATTCTACATGTCTGAACTCTAGTAAAGCATGACCAAAATTCCTTTCAAGGTGCTGTAGTTTTTCTGGGATTTCGCTGTTTAGATCACCGGTATTAATGCACGGATGTGGTTCTAGTGGATCCGGTACTTGATGTTCATTATCCCTAGCACCTATGCCTTCAGCTTCAATCAGGTCTTCATTGTCCACATCTTCCAAGGGAAGTTCATCAATAGGAAGCTGTTGTTCCACTTCCATTTCGATGGCAGCTATTTAAACAGCCGAAAGCGATCTGTTTACAGATATTGAGCGTTTTTGATCTGCGATATTCTGCTTATTTATTCTTGTGGCTAGTTCTGGGTACTTAAGTAAGAAGAGTCGATGATGTTCTCTCCTTACACTTTGCCCACTTTCCTTTGCCAAAAAATAAAAGCGCATTACATCTCTATTGATATGGTATTTCCATTTTAATCGCCTTCTTGGTTGTTGAACCTCTGCTTCTGGCTCTGGTTGTATTAGACCATCTACCTCTGCAGGATGCGGTGGTGCTGGATCATCACCAGGTTTTTGGAAAAACATCAATTGCCGCTGCTTGTTCGTGTAACGCTTCTTCCTCTAACTGATGTTTATTGCCGTCGTCTTTCCATGCCAAGTCAACCTGTTGTTTAATCTCCATTGCTCGATCTTCTGAGATGTATAGATTTGTCCTGATGTCCTTCACCTTAGCGATAAGATCTCTTAGTGCGACTTTCTCTATTTGAAGATACTTTGCAGCAAATTTCTTTCTAAAATTGTATCCTTTTTCGTGTGGGGTTTCAAACTCCGCACTTTCATAATAGAGACGCACCAGTTTCTCATTCATTGTGGTATCCCACTTGATGCTTTCCCAAGGTATTTCTGTTAAGGTGGTTGGCTGCAAATAGCTAACGCTAGACAAAGCATCCTCAGCAGGCACAGTTGATGTTTCACTGCTTACCGTATGTCGCAGATGTTCTTGCTGGTCAGCTGTTTGATTAGTGAGATCTGCCTGACCATCTCGCAGCTCACCATCACCACCGTCCCACATGCTGTGGCCCCCAGCCGTGGCTCCAGGGGCGCCCCGACGATTCTCGTGAAGCGACGAGCGTTTCAAAACTTTGAAAAGACTCTCCATTAAAATGTTTGGGTTTTGGTGTCCCTCTTAGTCACTTTCCTCTTCGTTCTCTGCCTGTCTGGCATGGGAAACCCTGTCAGTAGCAATGCTACAGCCAAAATAGCCGTCAAATTCATGAGAGGAAAGCTCAAGCCCTACCACGACAGCAACGCGAGAACACCTTCGGTAGGGATGTAATATTATGTATTAACGTATTATGATATTATTATATTATTATACATTATATAATGAGAAGTTGTAGGCTCCGGAAGCTACGATCATGGTTCCTTAAAGCAACCATTCCCAACGCAACTGGAACGTGTACGTCATCCGCTTCTGCTCCTGCTGTCCTAGAAGGTAAGCAAGAGCGGGAAATTTACGCGAGATGAAATCGTGCAACACTGTTCCTTGGAGTCAGGTCTCTAGCCGCGGATGACCTTCCGCGGCAGACAGGACAGTTGGAGATGAAGGTTTCACCTCTGGATACTTTTTTTACAGCTACCAATCTTTGTAGAATGTTATGAGGAACAGTGTTGACGGGCCAGATAAAGTGATCACAGAAGAACAGCCTTTTACATCCGATTCGCGATGGAATGAGCCTAACGCTGGCAAGCCGGAATCTTGTTGAATTGGCTAAGAAATGAAGCTTTCATACCTCCAAGACAGCCGATTATGAGAACTACAAGATGGACTTTGTAGCCTTGGTACAGCCTGCTCAGCTCGAAAAGAAGTGCATGATATTTCGCCCGTTTTTCTTCCTCCTTTGCTGTGATATTACCATCGGCTGGTGCCGGGAATTCAATCATATAAATGATCTTGGTCTTCAGATCTTGGAGGACAATATCAAACTTCGTAACACTGATACGTTGTGTGGTGGAGAATGACAAATTCCAGTAGATCTTACACTGATCATTCTCTACAACGGACTCAGAGTTCCCCCTGGGCGTATGGCACACCATAGAAGTGCCTAAGATGGTAATATAACACTTTTAGAGCCGCATTGTGTCTCTCTATGTACCCGTAGCGTGCATATTTTGAGCATCCGCTGAGAACATGTCCATGTGTTTCTGGCTCTTGCTTGCACGCTCGGCAGTTGGTATCGCCTACAGGTACATTCATTATGCGCTCGCGGTAAACGAAGGTGTCTATAACGCCGTCTTGACAGGCAAAAAGAAATACCTCAGTCTCCGATCTCAATCCAGCAGACTTGAGAAACATGTTGAACAGACCCATCGAGAGCTCTTCTCTACGTATGATGCCGTAGAATTTCCCATGAAGCGGCTTGTCAGCATGATCTCTTAGTAGAAGCGTATGTTCTGCTTCCTGTACACGACTTTTGAGCACTAAAGGTGTTCGTGATGCTAGGCCATGTGTAGTGTTGCTTGAATCAAATGGTAGGCCAAGCTCCTCTGCGGCCCTATCTGCAGCACGGTATAGAAACGCCGCAGCATTGACGTCTTCATGTTGATGTACGAGTCGCATAAGAGAATCTGTGCTATTTAGA